>VDFB02042780.1:49897-78809 GCA_007258455.2 Sequoia sempervirens
GTCTTGTTTTGTTTCTGTAGGCTAATCTTGAAGTGTAGGTTGTTTTAAAGTTGTTTATTTTCCTCTTTTAACTTGTTGCTTGCTTTCCTAACCATCTATTTAGACCTATCACACTATGGATGGCCAGTGATCACAACATTTCCAAATCCCCTAATCCTTTCATTCCTAGATCAAAACTTGAACCTATACAAGTTGATGCTAATTCTTCACCTACACCAAAACTCTTTCATGATAATTGGGGCTCGTTAGATTCTACACTTGCTTTCAATAAAATCTCCAAAATCTCACCCTCATGGTCCAAATAGTCATATACAAATGATTCATTTTTAGACACAAGTTCTAGTAACAATTGGGGTTTCATAGGTCTACCTTCAGGGGAGAGTGTGAAATATCACAATCTAAACCAAAACAACCTTATGTTTCATTCGTTCAACTTAGTTCTACAAAATTACCCCATGGCGATGATGGGGTCTATATAACTCCCATCCCTCATGAAGGAACAAAACATCACTTCAACAAGGATTTGTGTTCTTATGGAGGAACCAATTCTTCTCAGAAGCATAAACCCCCTTCATCTAAATTGAAAGATTGCTATGGTATTGGATACAATATCCTTCCTTCACATGGATACAATGAACACATGAAGAAAACTGACATTTCATACTCTTTCAAGAAAGATCTAGGGTTATCTCCCTTACATCTATTTTTATCTAAGACTTTAAACAACAAAATTCAACATCTCAAGGATTGTGGTGCTCTTCCATGTGTTGAAGTGCTTAATTCTTCTAACTGATACATACATACTTTCATCCTATTCGGCTCACCTTTGTCCTGCACTAAGTGGGGGAAAGGGGTTAGTTATCCTTGTCCTTGTATGTCACTTGTCATTGTCTCTTTTGACTAGTTGTTAACCTTTCATCAACATATAAGAGAAAGCTTGGGATGTGGACGACATGTCTTAAGTTGACTCGCATGTGACGTACTTCTTCATGATGTAGCTCAATTCAGAAACATATGACTTGTCATAGGGATTTTCGAGTTGGTTCTCATGTTTTCTTTCTTGTTTGCATTTTCATTTGCTACTTTAAAGTAATTGCTCACAACTTACGGTGTGTAGCAATTCCTTTAAAGTGGGGGCATACATTGGCATTATCATTTTGCATTTTTCCTTTTTCTTGGTTCTTAGTGCAACCTTCTTGCTTCATACGATGCATTTGTCACTTTGTGGATGACATTTAGTGTAGTTTCCTTCATGAGCGCGATCTATCTTAGCATATTACATTCCTCTTAGTGGCCTGATGCAACACACTACATCCCCTAAGTGGCAATTTTTTTTTCTTTGATTGGTCCTCTCTTGGTGACATTAGACACAATGTTCCCTAAGTTATAGACCTCGCATGAACTAAGCAAGACTCCTTTGAACATTTTTCTTTTGCATATTACATTTTTGCATTCGTCATATGGCCACCTTGCATAGCATAGCTTGCATGCCTATGGAGCCATCATGTTTGTTCATGAGTTTTAAGCATACGAAGCTTTGCTTGTCTCATGAAGCACAAAACAAAATTTCCTTTTGTGGCACCTTCTTAAAGTTATCAAGAGGTATAACTTTGGTATGGTTGAGCGGGCAACCCATTCTAAGGTATGACTTTCCCCATAGCCACCTGCGTATGTGAGTGCATACCAGCCATGAATGTATGTTTATCACCCTTTTAAGACTTCTCACCCAGCAGAAAACCATGAGTTTTGTCACCTCAGAGTCAGTATGCATTTTTGGAGAAACAACCTAGATTTGATCCACATTGTGTTGGACAAACAGTTGAAGCTTGATCCACCTTTTCATTTTCATCTTTCTCTTCTTCCTAGTTCTTGCCATTGCATGATTGTGTATCTAGTCTTACTAAAAAGCATGCACCTTGTGCATGTCATTTTGCACTTATGTCAGCTTAACTTAGGATCTTGGGTCCTGAGGGCTTGATTGCTTCCTCAATCTTTGTTATCCTAAACTATTTGCATTATTACACTTGGATCCTTCTTGAATGTCTACTTTAGTGTGATTTTGAAGCAAGCTCATCATCTCACTAAAGTGGGGGCTAAATGTACTGTAGAAAAAAGTATTTCTTGCTTGATATGGGAATAATTGATGATAAATTGAACTTAATGATGCCTCGATATAGTGCTATGAGGTGTTTTTCACATCCACATTAGGTCTTGGACCCCTAGAAACTGAATAAAATGCATTTATTAATGTCTTGTAAAGGTGTTGTAAAGTGTTGTAAATGACTTTCACACTTTTCTAGACTCTTATTAGGCATTTAAGTCTCATGGACCTATTTTCCCCTTAATTTAATATTGTAAAATATATTAAATTGTATTTTCACATCAATCTAGAAGGCTTGTAAATTAAAATTGACTTTAATCTAGTGTTATAATGTGTTTTACAAATTCACATTGGATGTTGTGCCTTTCTAGGTTGTGTGGACCTCATTTTAATGTTGTAAAGTGTATTTAATCACACTTTCACATTGAACTTTATGTCCTTGGCCTTATCCACCCTTTTACATCATCAAATTAATAAGCCCCTATGACCCCATATTGTGCATCCTGAGGCATAATTTGATTAAATACTTGACTAGAACAACATAGAATCCTAATTTCTTTAGTTCCTAGACATTCCAACTGGAAAAAGAGCCCCTATGGGACCCATTTGCCATTAGGGGAAAATTAGTCCCATCCAGGTGGAACCCATTTGTCATTAGGGGTGAATTAGTTGGTGATTACTCTTTTTAAAATAGAATATGAATGATTTTTTCTTTTTTTAATACTTTTATTTTTTTATAGTTAGCATACATATATTAAATATTAATATATATAAAATACATCGAGAGTTATCCTTCTCGAGGTGCCTATTTTCATCATTTTTCTCAGTGTAATAGGCGCCTCAATAATGATAACTCTTAATGTGTTTTATATATATTAATATTTAATATATGTATGCTAGTTTAAAATTATGCAACAGTCGTAGTAAAAAATGCAGCTAAAATAAAGAAATATGCTTTTTTATACCTTAACACTAATTGAACCCTAACCAAACTCTAATCTTAACTATGAACCCTAATTAAATCCTAACATTAACACTAACCTTTATGTTAAATAAATAAATCCTAAACCTAAATGAATCTTAATTGAATCATAACCCTAATTGAACCCTAGTCTTAACCCTCGTTGAACCCTAATCATGAAGCTTGCCCTTTTTGAGCCATAATCCTTTTATTAACCCTAAACCTAATATTTATTGTAGAACTCTAACCCTCACCCTAATTAAACCCTAATATTGACATTGATTGAACCCCAACCCTAAGATTTATTGTAGAAACCTAGTCCTAATCCTAATTGAACCTTAACCCTAACCCTAATTATATCTCAAACCTAAACCTAACTATAATCATTATTAAATCTCAACCCTAATTAAACTATAACCCTAACCCCAATTGAACCCTAGCCTCAATTATAACACCAACATAATCCTTAACCATAAGTAATCCTAATTCTAACCCTTAATGTAACCTTAATTCTAACAACTTTAAATTCATAACTACTATTACTATATTATAATAAATTTTGAGCATTAAATCAACATAACTACTATTTCCATATTATTATAAATTTTGGGTATTAAATCAACAAATTATATCATTACCGTTAGAAGTTGACCAAGTGTTGGATTCTTTCCCCTATTAGGTTAATTTGTGAAATATTTGATTGATTGTGAAATTAGTTATTGAAAAGAAAAATGTAGAAGATGATTGAGATGTTGCATAGAGTCTTAATGATTTAATTATTTGTACACTTAATGCCTCTTTATATGTTCTTTAATTATTTTTGAATTGTTTTTATTGGAATTCATTGTTTTCTAATTATCTTTTGATTAGAATTTTGTTAATTTTTGATTTGTCTCTATTGATCTATGTTGGATAAAAGGTCTCAACTATTCTCTATGTTATTGTTTATCTACCGACTCTATTAAAGATTATAAAATCCTTTCAAAATCCTTGCTTACATATACTTATCAAATTTTATATTGATACAAACTTTAAATTATATTGATGTGTAGTCTAATTATATATTCATTACTTATTTGATAATAGATATCAATTCAAATTTTATAATAAATATTATTATATTATTAAAATAATCCTTGATAAATAAAATATTTCAAGTATATTATATTAGTTAAATTGATCTTTAACACAATCATGCATTTGATTAATCATATTTATTACATCCAAAAATTATAAAGTCAATTTCATATATAAAATAGATCTATTTAATTTTTAAAAAAATATTCTTCTAAATATTTTTAATGAAAATTTTAGAAGATAGCATTGTAACATACTAGAAAATAGACTACTAAGTGTTTGTATCTTCATGAGGATTGTGTTACTAGTTCAACAATGTCCATCTTAATATATAGAGATGAAGGGCGTAGTTTCGTTTATGTGTATTAATGTATTTGGTAGTTTGATGTATGTCATTCTTTCCACTACATAGGACATTTCCGAAATTGTAGAGGTCTTGAGTCCAATTTATGGATAATCTTAACATATTGTCTCGTCAAATTTTTTGTCAAGTTTTGAAACCTTTGTCAACTTTCAATGAGATTTTCACAACTCCATTGGAACCTTGTTAGAGTCCAATAGTACTACAATAACCTCTTTGATTTTAATAATTGACAGATGATGACAAAGATTTAGTATGGTTTCAATACCACCCTTGACACTCGACGATGTTGTCCCAAACCTGTTAGATCCAAATTACTTTTTAGAACACTATTTGATTGAAGAATTTCAAGAGTAGCTCGCCGAATATATTAGAGGGAATTTTGTAAATGATAAGGACAAAAGTTATTGACAATCCATTATGTCGACTCTAAGATCTGATTTCAAAACCATCATTGAAAGTCGACGAGGTTTTGGAAAGCTCTCCAGCCTTTGATGAACAATAGAGCCTCCATTTCAAATTGAAAACCAGACATGTGAACGAACTTCACACGCTCCCAATTAATGGTTATCTGACTTCCACTCACTATTTGTTGCTTTCTCCAATGTGTAATTTTGGTAATGTATTGTTTTTTTTTTTTTAATTAGATGACATTTTGATTAATTACATGAAAGTTGTCTGAGTCTTGGATTTTGAATACCGATCAAATGTTCTAAAGTGAAAGATAGCCTTAGAACATGATGACAAAGATTTAATATAGTTGTCACAACCTTTATCAAATGTCGACGTATTTTTCAAAACCCAAAAATAGAATAATATGAAGAGCTTTGGAGTCAATCTCGAAGCCTTCAAGATAGTTGGTGATTAGTCTTTTTGGTGGAGAGCTAGAATAAAAGGACGCTACAAAGAATTTTGGCATTCACTAAAGATTTGGAAACCTATGTTGGCTCCTGATAAGGTTGTCAGAACCCTGTTGAAAACTGACAAACTATTCATAACCTTTAGAAAGTACAAGTCGAGCATTTCAAGAGCTGCTTGTCGAAGATATTACAGGCAATTTCGTACACAATAAGGACAAAGATTAATGACAATTTATTATTTCACTCTAAAATTTGGTTTCAAATCCATTATCAAAAGCTACCTAATGTGGTTTTGGAGACCTCTCAAACCTCTGACAAACAATAGAGCCACCACTTCAAATTGAAAACCATAAATGTGATTAGACTTCATACGCTCTGATATTAAAGATGTGATTTATACTTTCACAAAGTACAAGAACATTAAATACAGATTAATATAAAGATATATACAATAAAGATGTGTTTAAGAAAAAATGTCATGTAATTACAAAAATCGAGACAGAACGATTGTGCAAAAAATTGAAAAGGCCCAATGCCGTGTTGACCATCATTGACTATTAATTTTAATATTAACTTTCTAAATATTAATAAAAAAATTAACTTTAATTTACTTTAAAATTAAATATTAATAATTTTCAATATGAATGTCAAGCAACTACAACACATACACTATTACTACAACATTATAAGAGTAGGTATTGGCCACTACCTAGCACTTGTTATTTATAGGTTGCATATTTTTTAAAATTGGATTTATAGTACATGGTTAAAACCAACATAGGGGAAAACCCCCGATTGCCGTTCATGACCTGATTGCTGTTCACTCCTCATTCACCTATCCCCCCAATATCCGTTTACATTTTAGTCATTAAAATATTGTAGTTATGCCAATAAAAAATGAGAAATTACACAAGTATATGTTCACTACTTAGTCTGTAACCAACCAACAAAAAAAAAAAAAATTAAACATAGGGGAGAAGACCCAGTAGCCGCCCCCCATTGAATAACCACCACCTCCATGTTCACTTATCCCTCCAAAAAAAAATTCACTTTGATCCATTAAAAAACTTTATTTTATTGAATAACTAATTACAAAAACACCAATAGCCGCTCATTAAGTGCTAAAGTGACTGATTTAAGTGGATTTTAAGTGCTAAAACAGCTATAATTGATTGAAATTATAGCGAGCGGCTACTGGGACAGCCCTCTAAAAGGTGACTTTTTTACCTCCGCGCACATATCCAACACTCCCGCACTCAATCGAATTGCCCAGAAGCTGAAACCTTAGTTATAAGCACTTAACTCGTGCGAAAAAAAACCCATAATTTTTTTTTCCGATTCAACATACGGTTTGAATTCTACGGTTGCGCGAAGTTAGCCCTGGCGGCTACTGGGTCTTCTCCCCTATATTGGTACAATTATGTTTTCAACACAAGTCAACTTGCACAAAATAAAGTCATTTATTAATTAAAAAAGGTACATTGATGTTTACAATAACCACTCCATGCAAGTGGCTTAAAGCTTCTAGTGCATTGTATTTACATGTATACATAAACAGTTAATGGTGCACAATGTCACATAATTTAAAACATTATAAACAGTTAATGGTGCACATTCTGACATAATACAAAACATTGAATAGTTTTATGAGCTATTAGTTGCACAATCACCCACACATACCTTGACATCTTCATGCATTAACTCCATCTACTTCTGGTACCTACATAAACAGTTAATGGTGTAAGGCGAGCCCTAATATACCAAAAAACATAGTATAATTCATATATCTGATTGAAATTAATAGAGCCACGGGTGTTGTCATAATAGTGGTTTACAATTCCTGAGAGGAACGAATTTTAGCTGAAATCACATATTTTTAGAAAATATAATGATTTAAGCCCTAAAAAGTTCTATTTTAAGGATTCCAATTGAAGAGGGTTTGATCAAATCACCTTAGATCAAACCCCCTTGGATAGAACCTCGCTAGTTTTAAACCATACCTATAAATGCGTCTCCTTTACACCTATCAAAATGCTGATAAAAAATCACTTTTGATTTAGATTTTTGGGGATCAAATGAACTCATTTAAAATTTATTTCAAATGATTATGGTATTCCTTAGAACAATCTATCCAATGAATATAATTTTAATATGTTTGGTTTTGTTATGTATTTGTTTTTTAAGTTTTATTAAACATAGAGTTTTCATAGAAAATGAATTTCTTTGTTCTTCACATGTGGAAAAATGAAAGATTATCAAAAAATTGAAAAATATGGAGTGCACGAGATATTGAGAGTTCTTGATCCAACAAAAAATTAAATTAAAATTTGACATATACAAAAAGTTCGTGTTTACTCTGATGTACATTAATGCGAGATTGTAATTTGTTTGACTTTGAAACTTGATTAAGAAAAAATATTCAATAAGCGACTACCTAACCAAGTGGAAGCACTAGATATACGAGTTACAAATCTAAATTTAGAAAGAATTAGAATTTTATCCTTCCGCGAAAAAAGTTATCGTTATCTTGATTGTCGTCACTTTTTAAAATGTTGTTTTAGAAAAATCTATTTTTAGGTGGGAGATGGAAAAAGAAGTGCAATTTTATTCCAAAAATTTGAAAAAAATATTTTTAGAATCTCTGAGACAAAATTTGATGAGACTCTAGTTTGCACCATCTTTAAATTCCTCACATTTTAGCTGCTATAGGTGCCTGAATGTGAAGATTTAGTTAAAAATAATAATTTCAGTGTCCAGTTTGGCCAAAAATTGTAAACCACTATTATGGGATCACCCCCACCTATTTTGACAATTAAACCAAATATAAATTTGATTTCCTAAAGGCCACGGCATTTTGGCATCTTTAAAAATTATTTTTGTGTATGGCATGAAGGGTTTGACTGTAATCATTTCTATTTACATGTGACTGACGACTGGTAGAAAAATGATCCCTCGTGAATTATTCTGCCTTATTTTGTCATATTCTTATCAGACTGTAGACATACATACATACATACATACATATATATATATATATATATGGGTGATCCCACAATAGTGGTTTACACTTTTTGGCCTAACTGGACACTGATATTTTTTTTTAACACAATCTCCACATTCGGGCACCTATAGCGATTAAACCGTAAAGAATTTGAAGATGATGCAAACTAGAGTCTTGTCATATTTTGTAGATCTAAGCCTATTTTTCAACTGAATCAGTGCTGCCTAACTTTCCATCTCCCACAAAACAGTTTTTTCAAAAGCTCTTTTTAAAAGTGAAGCTTACTTAACACTTTTCCTTGAAAAGGCAAAATTGCAATTCTTCAAATTTAAGATTCTTCCTTTCCGATATCTAGATGCTTCCTGAATAAATCAGTTTTTATTGAATATTTTCTTTAATCAAGTTTAAGTCAAATCAGCTCTGAATTTAGACATAACTGCAAATTATAGCATATACTTTCCTTTGTATGTGTGAGAAATTCTTTTTTTTTTTTTTTGTTGGATCGGGGATAATTGCCTCAGAGGCCACGATATCTATTTCCTTGTCTTGAAGACAAAAGTTTTGTTACAAATTGAAAATATATTTAATAAAACTTAAAAACTGAATAGTATAATATAATCAAAACATACTAAGTATATTAAGTTGAATCTTCTGAGGAACCCGATACTAGTTGGGTTTTGAGATCTTCTCCATTTTCATTAGAAAATTGAGCGGCAAAATTTTCAACAATTACGGTGCCTTGGAACCCGAGGATGAAAAAGCAGGGGGTTAGGCGGAACAAAGTCGTGTTGGTCGAGACAGAGGAATTGAACCCATGTTCGGCCGAACCACCAACACATACAATTAAAAAAAGCAATTAAATGAATGTGTTTTTTGTTTTAGCCATACTAAATGGGTTCGGCCGAACCTAGGTTCGGCCGAACCCACTCTAGTATGATTTTTTAATAAGGGATTTAGTTGGTTCGGCCGAACCAACTAAATGGTTCGGCCGAACCCATTTGATATGAGGAATGGGAAAATTTTGAAATTTCCTTCCTCTTCAAAAGTGTAAACCACTTATGTGGCTTCACCCATATATATATATATATATATATATAGTCATGCCATGTATTGTTTCCTCATATCAAGCCGTGTAGAGTTTACATGTGACCAATACAAATTTGATCCACCTCTCTCACCTACAAGATTGTTTGTTCAATAGTGGATTTTTGTTGGGTTTGATGGTGTTTGATTGCATTTTGGCATCTTTAAAAATCATTTATGTGTATGGCATGAAGGGTTTGACTGTAATCATTTATATTTACATGTGACTGTTGACTGGTAGAAAAATGAACCTTCGTGAATTATTTTATCTACGTCATCGAATTTTTGACTACTATGCCTTTTTTTGACATTATTCTATGAAGTAATCACATGTAATGTGATTTAAACAGGACATTGACAAAATTTTGACCAAGTATCATCATGAAATTTATTGGGTATATAATAAGATACTTAATCTTCAAAGAGTTTTTCATTTAATCTTATATGGAGCTCCATAAAATGTCTCCACCTCTCTTCACCTGCAAGATTGCTTGTTTAACAGTGGAATTTTGTTGGGTTTGACAGTGTTTGAGTGCATTTTGGCGTTTTTAAAAAATTATTTCTATGTATGCCATTAAGGGTTTGACTGTAATCATTTATATTTACATGTGACTACCGACTGGTAGACAAGTGAACCCTCATGAATTATTCTATGAAATTTAAACAGAACATTGAGGAAATTTTGACCAATTATCATCATGAAATTATTCTAGATTCCCCACCACACGTTGATCCAGCTAAAGTAATACATTACTTTACTAATGCAAGGAATTGGCAAGAGCATAGTGATAGTCGAAGTGAAGATGACAATGTTATTAGTGAGGAAGAAGCTGAGTTTGTGCCATGCACCCCACATGATGGATCGCAAACAACAAGACCAATCAGCAAATTCTTGAAACTTTCAGTGCAGAGGGTGCAAGGAACATCACGGAGAGGTCATTCGGGAGTGCTTCACCTTAGTAGGTAGTCCCAAGTACTAACATCTGACGCCTTCATCAAATTGTTCAACCAACAAGAGGCAGAGAAGAAAAGGCAAGAGGAGTTGCAACAATGTAAGGAGGAGATGTTGCAGAGAAAGGCAGACTGTGAAGTAGAAACAATTATAAAGGAAGCAACAAGGGCTGAGAAGCAAGCAAGGAAAGCGATAGAAGATAAGCAAAAAATGATAAGAATGCAAGAGAAAGCCATTAGACAGGAGCAAGACAAGGTTGAACGTCTACAAAAGGAAGCAGAAAAGAAAGCAAAACAAGTAAAGAAGAGAAAACGTAAGTCTACAGTGGGGGATCCTATACCCACCCATCATCATATCTTGCTTGATATGATAAGCATTTTGACACCAGCCTTTACAGCCATCAACAATATGCAGGTTGGGAGTGGCTCACAACAAATGGGATTGACTGTTGATGCAAGTCAGGCATTACTTGCTCAAATAGCAACATGCCTTCAAGGAGGTATTAACCAAGTATCACCTCCTACAAGTGGACATGACTCAGCTATTGGCAGATATATCACGCCGCCACCTTTTCCTAGAAATATGGACAGTTGATGATGTCCATATTCAATTTTGTTTTTTGATCGATGTAGCAGTATATTTTGGTGATCTGCTTTGCAAATTAGATCTGTTTATCTGCTTAAAGTTATAACTGTAATATGATTATAAGATGTGATAATGTTGATGTAATTATGTTTCAAGTATGTTCAAGCCATGTTTTTCTCTTGCACCACCCAATCAATTATTGCAGTTTGATTCAAAATATAACTATGATATGATTATAAAATGTCCTAATGTTGCTATTGTTTGTTATTGGAACCTCAAATTTGTATGCCTTATATGTTTGATGATGGTTTCAGCCTTCTATTTTTTGTGTTCTCACTAATTACACTGTTTCAGTCTTTTTCAATAAAAAATAATCACAAAACTTTGTTAGGTAAACCCATACGCGTGGTTTGATGAAGGCATATGAAGACAATGATATACACTTATCAATTATTGGTATCAAAAATTAATTGAACTACATGTTAATTATCAGATTAATTATATATATACACAGACACACACACATATATATAGCTATATGTGTACATACATATATGCATAACCATATATATGTATGTACATATATACCTATCAATATATATATATATATATATATATATGTGTGTGTGTGTGTGTGTATACATGTAGACATATAATTAATCTAATACTAACTAATCTCATAATTACTGTATACTATTGTTCATTTCATCTAACTTTCAGCCATATATATAAAAAGACAATTTTTTTAGTATTACTAGGTCATTGCCAAAGTAAAGTCATAGACTTTACCTGTCATTAACGTTGAATGTCTTTTGTTGATTGCGGATAAGTCCTCGCATTCCTGCCATTAACAGACCAATGCCAATAAATATATTCCTCTAATGAAATAAGCATCTGATAAGAAAAGTATTTATTTATGAACATGTGTATCCCAAAAAATGTAAACATATCATAAAGCATTCAGAGCAAAATGTCCCTATAGAGTTTGTTGTGTTAACAAACACAACTTTGTTGGTATGTTGATAATCCACATGCTTGATTCACCTCTCCATGCTCCCGCTTGCCTGCAAAATAATTGTAATAAACGGGGTTAGCACTCGGCACTTGTAACATTCCCACATCAAATCATCCTTACAATATTGCATGCACAACAATAAGAGTTTTGATTGGAGCATTAAAATCCACAATGTTTTGATCCTTGGTATGAAGCTGAAAATAATAGTGTATATTACATATGATGGCATCATATATGGCAGAGTGCAATAGAATGGACATATATATACATATATATGTATGTGTATACATGTATATCTATATCCATATACATGTACATCTATATAAATATACATATATTTAGTGACAACCATTGCACGAATTTATTTGACAGTGTGTATTGTGCATATACTTTGTGCCACAACTTTCAATAAATATATGTATATCTATATGTATATAAATATACATGTATTGTGTCTATGTATATACATATACATGTATACATATACATTCATACATACATATGCATATACATGTGTATATGTATTTGTATATACATATACATGTACATGTATATATATATGAAGGTACATATACATGTACATGTATATGTATATGTATATACAAATATGTAATCTAATTATTAAAACTCATAAAAACAGACAACATAAGTCAAAACTGAATATTTTGTATGGCTGAAAATAATGTAGACACTGAGTACATAAATATAAAAGAGTATATTGAACAATGAAACAAACAACATAAATGTAAATCCGGTATACTGATAAATAAAAACATGAATTTACTTATTTTGGGTGTACCAACATGAATAACCTCCCTTTTAAGAGGAATGTGCATAGGTAATGTGCATAGGATGCCTTAGTAAACTCTGAATTTTGCAATGTGCAAATTCAATCTTCGTGGGAAACAATATGTCATTTCATTTTGTTGTGCCCATTTATGCCTGAGTTGTGTCGTGGCTTATAGGAAATCAATTTTATATTTGGTGTAATTGACAAAATAGGTGGCTTGCATAAATTCAGTCAGACATATGAATTATAAAGTGTTTTTTGTTTTGTTATATGTACGGTGGTGAATTTTGTAGAGGATATGCAGTGAAAGCATATGCAAATTCGTAGTGAAAATGACACTGGAAATTGCTTCTTATAAAATCATTAGAATGTGTATATTGAATGCATTGAATTGTGGTGATTGACTTTCACATTTGTATTTTTCTGCCAAAAAATGGTGTGTTGAATGAAAAAAGGCCTATTAACAATTATCACTTCACCTATTTCAACTTACGTTTGTATGCGGGGCCCCATCAAAATATCACGTGGGTCCGTTAGGAGGTGGTCCCTTTACCATCAACCTCATCACATTAAAATGTTCTCCACGTGCCCCATATTCCTTCATCAAACCATGCATATGAGTTAACCACGTACCCCTTAAGCCTTCATCAAACCACGCGTACATGTTAACTTAGCTGCAGGTTGTTCGGCAACTTTAAGACCTAAAGTCTTCATCTCTTGTGGTTTTCTTCCTCATTTTCACCATTATTATCCATATAAGATTATACATATATAATCTGATATATATATATATATATATATATATATATATCAGATTACATATGTACAGTCTTATATAGATATATATCTATATCAGATTACATATGTTAAGGTCATTGTTATTTTCACCTTTATTATCCATATAAGATTATATATATATATATATATATATATATATATTGGGCAAGATCAACTCTAAAATATAGAACTGTGCTATGTACATGCAATAGGTGATGATGGGTAAGTTAATGGTGAAGTTCAAAAGTTGATTAAGAAGACACAGAGAAATAAATGCAGTTAGTCACACATAATGACAGATTCTAGTTGGGTAATATTAACTAGTAAAATATGAAACTGTACTATGGACATGCAACAGGTGATGATGGATAACTGAATAGTGGAGTTGTAGTGGACAGGGGGGCACATAAACAGTGGTAACATAGTATATGCCTCTAGAAAAATATGGGTAACTCCCATTGGCACCTCTTTTGGGACACAAATGATTCCACATATGCATCAATTCCATTCAGTTAATGATCAAATATTTCTGAGAACAAGGAAACTCAAGAAATTAACTGTGATAAGGGGAAGTTTATAAATAGATCATAAACTGAGAGGATCCCATGCTATGATATGTTACTTGGTTATGAAGTATCTGAGTATATTAACACACTGTAGGAGTTGATCAAAGAGATTATGTCATCTTCTGATACATTTTTGAAGTTCACGTCTTTGGTGTAGATCTGTCTTCCATCTGTTCAGATCATGAAGGAAGGTACAACAAATGGTTGTGAGTTCTGATACCAAGCTCGCTATTCTCAAGCCTCATGCAAGGGGGCTTACAAAATGCAGAGAAGGATTCAGATGACAAACTCAAATGCCCTAAGACATTATATGAAGAAAGATCATTTTCATACTACTGGTCTGGGGACCACGTATGCACAGGAGACAATGCACTTGAAATAGATCTAAATGTGTTATGAACATAAGTAAATGCAAGAGTTATAGAGTGCAAATGTTATTCAACAAGGGAAATTCAAGAATAAGAGAGCACCATGCTAGAAATGTAAAATGCAAGATGGTGTTATAGAATTGTTTTGCACAAGATCCATAGCTTGAGTGTATGCCCACAAGATTTCAATTTATACTATCTTCTCACTAATTCACTAATTTATAAATATAGTCAAATTAGATTAAGATACAAGAATACAAGACGAAGGATTATTGTGGTAGTTACAAGAAATGCACACACACATCTTTTGTCAGATTTGTATCCTCTGCTTTGTAATTTATTGGAAACATTGTTGAACAATTGTGCAAAAGGCTGGACTATCAGATCTAAGTAGCATTACAAAGAGTGATTAGAGCTTTGAAATTATCCACATATTCTAGGAAAGTACCTGAATCTAGTAGTGAAGATAACATATGGCTAATATGTTTGCATGATCTGGGAAAGTACCTCTTTGAGTAACAATGGTCCCCATCACAGCAAGTTGTGGAAAAAGGTGTAGAAATTTGTTAGCAACTTGAGATTTTGTGAACCTTTTCTTGAGAAGGTACCTACTTTAACGATCTAATAGAGGTATCTCTTGAAATCTAGTGCATTTGACTCTAGCAACAACTACTACATTGGTTTTGGTTAAATTCCTACTATCAAGATTCATTTGTCCAAGCTGAAGTTGTTTTTGTAAAATTTGTAGAGTCCAACAAGGCAAAAAAGTAATGGCACAAGAGATCTAAATTGGAAACTGGATGCAAACCAATATTAGTTGGAAGATTAATCTCAAGAACATATATTCAACTCTCTTACTAATTGCAAATAGGCCACACTGAATAGGATTAGGTTTCCAATAAGGTTGCAAGACTATTTCCTTCTGCAAATGAAGCTCTACTGTGTGGCACTTACCTCAAAGGTGTGTGGTGCTCAATGTTGATCACAATACTGTTTGCATTTTACATTAGTTTTGAAGAGAGGTGGAGACATTTTCTACAGCTCCATATAAGATTAAATGAAAAAAATCTTTGAAGATTAAGTATCTTATTATATACCCAATAAATTTCATGATGATAATTAGTCAAAATTTCGTCAATGTTCTGTTTAAATTTCATAGAATAATTCGTGAGGGTTCACTTGTCTACCAGTCGACAGTCACATGTAAATATAAATGATTACAGTCAAACCCTTAATGGCATACACAAAAATGATTTTTAAAAATGCCAAAATGCACTCAAACACCGTCGAACCCAACAAAATTCCACTGTTAAATAAGCAATCTTGCAGGTGAAGAGAGGTGGAGACATTTTATGCAACTTCATATAAGATTAAATGAAAAAATCTTTGAAGATTAAGTATCTTATTATATACCCAATAAATTTCATGATGATACTTGGTCAAAATTTGTCAATGTCCTGTTTAAATCACATTACATGTGATTACTTCATAGAATAATGTCAAAAAAAGGCATAGCAATCAAAAAGTCGATGACATAGACAAAATAATTCACGAGGGTTCATTTTTCTACCAGTCGGCAGTCACATGTAAATATAAATGATTACAGTCAAACCCTTCATGCCATACACAGAAATGATTTTTAAAGACGCCAAAATGCACTCAAACACCGTTGAACCCAACAAAATTCCACTATTAAACAAGCAATCTTGTAAGTGAAGAGAGGTGGAGATGTTACTTGTAGCCAAAGGTCGTCGCTGTGGTCGCAGAGCCAAAGTCAGTGGCGGGAGAGAGGATGCAGCGACGAACATTTTGGAAACAAACCGCGAGAGATGAAGAGTTTAGGGCTTAAAGCTGCCCAACAACCCGCGGTTAAGTTAACACATACGCGTGGTTTGATGAAGGCTTAAGGGGTACGTGGTTAACTCATATGCATGGTTTGATGAAGGAATATGGGGCACGTGGAGAACATTTTAATGTGATGAGGTTGATGGTAAAGGGACCACCTCCTAATGGACCCACGTGATATTTTGATGGGGCTCACATACAAACGTAACTTGAAATAGGTGAAATGATAATTGGTAATAGACAATTTTTAATTTTTTTTTGGATTTGTAATGAACGGGTATAGGTGAAATAGTGAAGATGTAGGGGACGGAGGTAATAAAAACCCCCTTTTTTACCACCTTTCGCTTTACGACTTCCACAAGACGTGTTTGAAATACTTAGAAGTCGTTTTTTTCTTTTTAAGGTCCTAACTCGGTTATGAAGAAGCCCAAAAAAAAAAATTGAAATCGGACCTATATTGCACTCTGCACGAATACACGAAGTTAGCCTTGGCAGCTACTGGTACGTTTCCCTAATGCCACCATTCAATTGGGAAATTAAACTTAAAAGTGAAACTTTATTAAGGAGTCGTTGGAGTGTACAATCGCAATGTCATTTCCCTCTTCAGCATTTTTCCCAATGAGTCATGTCCTTACAAATGATTTAAGATCAATCTTTTCAATCTTGCCTGGCAACCAGAGGTTAAGAGAGAGGAAAGAAATTTCACTTGGCTCATTGAGAAAAAAGCTGAAAATCACTGCGATTGTACACTCCAACTACTCCTTTAATTTTCCTCTCCGTCTTTATCTCAATAGCCACTCAAATTTTTAATAAATTGCGTTTGTAAATCATAGGCCTTCTTAAATTTCTTCTATTATCTTAATAAATTTAAAAATCCCTGACCGTTTTAGCTTCTCAGTGTTTATGTATACCTTTTAAATTTCTACGATCCTCCACACTTGCAATCTTGACACCGAAACCCTAACTGGCACTCGTGATTCTGTTGGGATGTGGATGGTAGTTTGGGGTGAGATGTGTGAGGTCGTTCGAGTATGTTGCCTGCCTCAAACCCCTATGGGGAAATCATCCAAAGGTTGTGCCCCTGATCAACACTGCTCCTCATCCCGGTCTGTCTCTCGATCTTTGTTCCAAAAGTTCATATAGATGCTTTAGCGGGTGATAGAGAGGATTTCTTGCAACAACATGCCCTAATCTATAGATTCACCAAATTGTGGCCAAATCTTAGTGATTTACATGCATGGATCTCAACAAATTGGAAAGGTTTTTTGGAAGAAGAAATTTGCATTTTCCCTCGTGCAAAGGGATTTTTTATTCTTGAATTTGAGTCCTTTTCAGATAAGGTCCTTGGTTTTTTCAAGGTGATTTCTTGTGTACAAAGCCCTAGTATCCTTCTTTCGATTTGTGTTCAAGAGACATGCTTTGCTTTTTTCTAGGTACATTTACCTTATCTTCCCTTCCAATTCAGGGAATTGGACTATTTACAAGCTATTGGCAATGGCCTCAGGAAATTTTATTATTGTTCAAAGGAAACCATTAACTACCGAAGTTCCATTTGTGCTCAAATTTGTGTGGAAATAGACCTTTCCAAAGGGCTCCCAATTGATATTTCATTGATGGTGGGAGATTGTAGCTAGATGCAGCCAATTGATTATGAAAAAGTGGTTTTTTGATGCAAAAAATGCTTGTCCATATATCACTTCACCCCTCAATGCCAAAAAATGACAACTCATGAGCATAGTAATATGGATTTAGGTGGTAAGCCCACCTAGTGGATTAGGGTTGAGCCCCAACATTACATGATCTCGTTTAGGTTCCAGAATGATAAGGTTCAACCACAATGAAAGTAGAGAGAAAATGAAATAGGAAAAATCAGATACAAATGCTATAGCCAACACATTTTTTATTCACACAAAAATATTTACATTGTCTCTCTATTTATAGAGGATTTCAAACAATCGATCTCAACTCAAATGAGGAGACAAAAGCAAAACAAAAAATAATAACATAACAAAATGAAAACATGGAGAATAGATTATGAGACATGGAAACCATTCTAACGGATTTATAGGCAATGTGTGAAACATGTTGAGACGTGGAGAATAGGTGGAGGATGGACTAACAAAAATTAGTGAATAGATTTAATAGCTTGACAATGAATAGACTATATTTCAGTTCAGTTTCAATTGATTGCAGTCATGGAAGATGACTATGCACAAGGAGAAATTAGACTATTTCAACACTCCCCCTTAATTTCTACCTTTAACAATTTCAACATCAATAATTCCCAAATTTCCTAGATTAGATACTCAAAGTTCTCCTTTAGTAATGCCTTTGTTAAGATGTCTGCTAACTAATCTTCGGATCTACAAAATTCCAAATGAATTTATCCATTATTCACCAGTTCTCTGATGAAATGGTATCTTGTATCAATGTGCTTGCTCCTTTTGTGAAAAATATGATTCTTTGATAATTCAATCATTAAATTGTTGTCACAAAATATTGGTGTTGACTCCTCTTGTGCTTGCGTTAAGTCTATTGATACTTTTCTCATCCAAACTGCTTGGCATGATGTTGATGTGGCTGCTACATACTCTGCTTCAGCTGATGAAATTGTTACTATTGGTTGCTTCTTTGATGCCCATGAAACTGCACCTATCCCACAATGAAAGACATATCAATAAGTGTTTTTCCTATCATCCATGCTACCTGCAAAATCACTGTCAGTATAACCGATCAAAAAAAAATCATTAGTTTTGGAATACAAGATTCCATATCTTGTTGTTCTTGCCACATATCTCAATATCCTCTTTCCAACTTGCTAGAGTCTTTTGGTGGCTCCATGAATCTTGAGATCAGACTAACACCATACATGATGTTTGGCCTTGTAGCTGTGAGATACATCAAACTTCCAATTAATCTTCTTAATTTAGATGGCACTAAAGAATATGCAACACAACCAAAAATTCTAAGATGAGATACACAATGTTTCTTACCATTCCATGCTTCTTGTCGAATTTTGTCCTTAACACTCTTTGTGGGACTTTTCTTCAAAATGTAAACTACACACGCTATTGCTTCTGCCCAAAAATCATTAGGCAAGTTTTTGGCCTTCAACATACTCCTTGCCATTTCCATTACGGTTTTGTTCCTCTCTGCTACACCATTCTGTTGTGGTGTGTACCTTGTTGTGAACTGTTTCTTGATCCCATGATCTCTACAAAACTCTAGAAACTCATTAGAACTAAATTCACCACCCTATCAAATCGAAGTATCTTAATGAATAGTCCACTTTGCTTTTCCACCATAGCTTTCAACTCCTTGAATTTATTGAAGGCTTCAGACTTCTACTTAAGAAAGTATATCCAAGTTTTCCTACTAAAATCATCAATGAATGTTAGAAAATATATACTTCCTCCTAAAGACGAAGTTTGCATTGGTCCACATATATCAGTGTGAACTAACTCCAATGGAGTCCTTGCTCTATTTGAACTTCCTACAAGAAAAATTTCTCTGTGTTGCTTTGATGGTTGGTAATCCTCTTACCATAGTTTTCTTTTGCAATAAACTCAAACCATCAAAATGAAGGCGACCATACCTCAAATTCCATAGCCATGTTTGGTCTAAGTATACTATCTTGAAATTAACTTTTTCTTTTTCTTGAATACACTGAATTTGGAGGGGGGACATTTGGTTCATGATCATCTCAACCCTTGCAATTAATATGTCACTAGGATTCCTATCAATAATTGTACAAGCATCATTGTTAAGGAAAACTTTGTACCCAATTTGCATTAGTTGTCCCACACTCATTATATTATGTTTTAATCCAACTACAAAGTGAACATCAGGGATATATCTCTTTTCTCCATTTTTAGTACAAACATTTATAGCACCTTTCCCCATTACAGATACTTTACTATCATTTCCCAATTTTACTTCAGATTTCACAGAATCATCAAGACTAGCAAGTAACTCTCTATTCCTAGTCATGTGATTGCTACAACCACTGTCTAAAAAACACACGTCCTTAGAACTTTCCTGAGCTACATTGCAAGTTATAAATAAACTTCCTAAATTATTATCAGATACATCTAAATAATTTGCACCATTTTTGTCCACTTCTTCTTGTTTCTTCCTATATTCATTTGCAAAATGACCATATTTATTACAGTAATAACATTGGATGTGGGATTTATTGAAAACCTTGGTGATTGTTCTTGAAATTTATTTCTTCCTCATCCTTTATTGTTGAAACTATGATTGGACTCATTGGTCCTTTCTCCTTGATCTAAACTTCTATGACCATTTTTGTCTCTTCCTCTTCCTCTAGAGTTCGATCTTCCTCTTCCTTTGTCAGATGAAACTTGAGATCTAAAAACATTCTCTGTAGAAGAATTGTTATTCCTATTCTTTCTAAATTCATGAGATAATAAGGATCCCAATAGTTCATCTACTAATAGTTGAGTTAAATATTTTGATTCTTTGATGGCAACTACAATTGTATCAAATTTAGTAGGTAGACTTCTAAGAACCTTTTCAACCACCATTTGATCAATTATGTTTTCTCCATGTGTCCTCATTTGATTAACAATATTCATAACTTTAGTAAAAAAATGATCTATAGAATCAAAACCACCCATATGAATATTTTCAAAACTTCTCCTTAGTGTCTGTAACTTAGCTACCTTTACTTTGGTTGTACTTTGATAAGCAATTTCCAGTGCCTCCCAAGCTTTTTTGGACCTAGTTGTTGTAGCAACCCTTGGGAACATTGAATCTTCCATAGCTTGTTGTATAATAAACAAGGCTTTAACATCATTTTTCTTGTTGTATTTGAGCTGTTCCTTTTCTACTTGTGATAATGCGTAAAAGGCTACATGATCTTGTGGTTCTACAAAACCCTTCTCTACCAAATCCCATACATCTTGAGAACAAAACAGTGTTTTCATCTTTATAGACTAGAAATCATAATTTTTATCAATGAATAGTGGAATTTGAGGCTGAGAAATATTATTATTTGTAGCCATGTCTGCAAACTGAGTTTCTCAAACAACAACAAATATCTGTAGCGATTCCTTTAGAACTACACCAAACAACTTCTTAAATCTACCTCTCTATTTATCTCAGCACAACAAACTTGAGAAGTCTCCTCCTCCTTCGATTGTATTTTTTTCTGTAGCCCTCTTGCACATCAGCTATGGCTGGTTTTGATGCCAATTTTGAAAGGAGAGAGAAAATGAAACAAGAAAAATCTGATACGAATGCTACAAAAAACACACTTTTTATTCACACAAAAACATTTACATTACCTCTCTATTTATAGAGGATTTCAAACAGCTGATCTCAACTCAAATGAGGAGACAAGAAAAATAGAAAATAATAACATAACAGAATGAAAATGTGGAGAATAGATTATGAGACGAAACTATTTTAATGGATTTATAGGAAATGTGTGAAACATGTTGAGACATGGAGAACAGGTGGAGGATGGACCAACAAACTTTAGCAAATAGCTTTACCAACTTGACAACGAATAAACTATCTTTCAGTTTAGTTTCAACTGATTGTAGTCGTGGAAGATGACTATGTATGAGGAGAAATTAGACTATTTGAACACACATGCTCCCCCAGATAAATCATCATTAAACCTTCGGCCCCTCCAAAGATGGATTCTTTGGTCTTAGTTGAAGGGAACACTACTCCTAACAAACTTGAGGGGGTGTTTCAGTGGTTTTCTCTGTAACTTCTTCAACTCATAACCTCCCCTTGGTGTACCAAACATCTTTGCAGGATGAAAGCAACGATGAATCTCCAACAGATCATGGGTGGACAGAGGTTAAGAGGAAAAAAATTTCCTCCTCGACCAAACACCAAATGACTTTAAGATCAACAACAAAAGGGAAAATTTTGGAAGCTAGGGGTGGATCTGAGGCAACCCAAAATTTGTGCTAATACTCAAATTCTATTGTTTGTAAGCAATTTGAGATAGAAGCATTGTTTTTGCTTCTTGACACCCCTAATCTTTAGGGCATGCACTTTATTTTTTTATTTTTTGTCTAATCTATATAGATGCAACGCCTTTATGCCTAACTTTTATTTATATATATATATATATATATATATATATATATATATATATTAAATAGTATATTATATAATAATGATGATTATTAAATATATAATACATTTATATTAAATTTATTGTATAATAATGATAATATATAATATTAAATATTATTTAAATAATATATGATATATTAATGCTAATTACTAAATATATAATATACTTCATCATTTATAGTAAATATATTTTAAGTTCAATTTTATGTTTAAAATATTGTTTAAGTTCAAAGATTAAAAAAAAATTAAAGTTAAAAATTTTAAGGGAAAGGAAGGAATAGATTTTGACTGGTTGTTAGTGTGTGTTGATTAAGCCCAGCCCTAACTGCCCATAACATTTAAAATGATTGATATTAAACTAGCATACACATATTATACATGCCAAGAGTTATCCTTCTCTAATTTTCTTTTTTGATTGATTTATTTTGTGTTGAAATCATTGATTTCTCTTTGCCATCAAAAATATTATTTATTTATTTATTTGTTTCAATCTCTTTTATTTGATTTTTTGTTTCATCAAATCTACTGAAATTGCTCATGACATCCACCTCCTGTCATTTTGAATGCAGCTTCAAAACACAAATTATTGGATGCCACTGTAAACATCTCTTGACATAATTATTTGTAAGGATTCTTATCCCAATATCATTTTCCTCTTGGTTGACAAATCTTAAATTATTTGTATCATTTTACTCTATGGTTGCCAGGCAAGATTTAAAATGACTGATCTTAAATTATTTGTAAGGATTCCTATCATATTGCAAGAATTAAAATGACTGATTTTAAATGCAGTGTCCTTTACTATCGTAGTGCAAGGTTTAAAATGACTGATCTTAAATGCAGTTGTCATTTTCCTATCATAGTGCAAAAATTAAAATGACTGATTTTAAATGCAGTGTCATTTTCCTTACAAATAATTTAAGATCAGTCATTTTAAATCTTGCCTGGCAAGGAAAGAAATTTCACATGGCTCATTGGGAAAAATCCTGAAGAGGAAAATGACACTGCGATTGTACAGTTCAACTACTCCTTTAATTTTCCTCTCCGTCTTGATCTCACCTGCCATTCAAATTTTTAATAAATTGGCTTTGTGAATCAAATGCCTTCTTAAATTTCATCTGTTATCTTAATAAATTTAAAATTCCCTAACCGTTTTAGCTACTCAGTGTTTATGGATACCTTTAAAAATTTCTATGTTAACATACTAATACTTTTCTTATTCGGCCAGTGGGGACGGGTGGGGACTAACCTTTGAGCCAGATTCCTATTAACGACGTGTTCATTTGCATGTACGGCTACAGTGACCGATTTCAAGCTTAAACCCGAAAATCTGCTATTTAATAAGATACCCACTACCGAGTGACGCATCTAATTATTAATTCCTGTAAAGAAAGTGCAGTATGAATATTGCAAGATTCAGATTGGGGGAGTTATTATAATCTTAGTCCTCCGAGGAGTTATATACAGTAAGAATACAGGTACATGCATATTTGCCAGTTTTCTGTCTACACAGTGTCGCTAATCTTGCGAGGTTTTAGACGCCATTGCTTTATCTATCACAAAATCTGGTGCTGTTTTATAATTTTCTTCTGGCTTGTGTATACAATACTGACTTTCAGATGAGCAGTTCTGGAGTTTTCATCCAAGATATCTCCTCCCGTGTTAAGTAGTCTCAGCGATGACTTTGCTATGCCCAAAAAACTAGAAGCTTGAAAGTTTAAGGTATAACGCTGAGATTGCAATGCAAATTACAAATGTCTTTGAAAAAGTTCGAAATTTTTTTATTACACTCAGGATGACTGGTGTTTGTCAATTTTTTGGAGAACCCAGAAATGGTGTCAAGCCAAACAAAGAACTAAAGCTTTTATACTGGTGGGCCAGGGTGCGTCTCCTGGATGGTTGATTAAACGGTCTTGGTTATGGATACCAGATAGGAAATGACAACAGCTGTATGGTCTATATGCCAATGAATCAAACCTAAAACGGCTGAAGAAATTAACTCTGGTAAGGACCAAATTGTTACATCTTTTATTTCTAAATACAAAGTAAAATCATATAGCAACTGTGGGTGCAATGTTCAGGGTGATAGGGAAAATCTGCTCGACCTTTTTGTATTAGAAAAGGCTATCTTCATTGAATATTAACCTTGTGGATTATTTTAGTTGTATAACGATATTCTATTAAATTTGTACCTATGGACATGTAACGTCGCATTTCAGTTTTTCATTTTTTGATCTACCGACAGCATAAAAGTTGGAGCATCTTTCTATACAGAAAAATACATTTTAATAAAATATGATGGCTAAATTTTTCATATATTTCTTAAATACTAATATATTTAGTTTTTAAGGTTGTGGTGTGTTGGTTAATTCTTAGTATTATTGTTCCAATTATTAAAGTTCAAACTTCCTTAAGCTATTGTAATTGTAGGTGTTAAGTCTCTTTTGGATTATTGAGCTTGCAGATTTGAACTGTCTATGTTAAAGGAAAGAGGTGATAATGTCTTGGGAAGAGATCCTCAAGTCATGGATTCTCTAACTTGGGTCAACATAAAAAAAAATCTTTAAGTTTTGATTAAGGTAAGCACATTTTACTAGAGCTATGAACAGGAAATGGGTTTTGAAAGGACCCCGTA
Organism: Sequoia sempervirens; assembly: GCA_007258455.2. Lineage (NCBI taxonomy): Eukaryota > Viridiplantae > Streptophyta > Pinopsida > Cupressales > Cupressaceae > Sequoia > Sequoia sempervirens. The sequence continues at coordinate 74,995 of VDFB02042780.1, forward strand.
ACCTTGTACAAGAAGAATAACAAGAAGGAACATGGAGCAACAACAACAAAGAAATGGGTCAAATAGATTCCAACCAACAAGTTACACAAGGGACAGCGTGGACCAACAAATGCTTTTGATTAGAGCACAAAAACCAAAACCAACAACAAAATCTAGCAGACAATCAAAAAGCTTTGAAACCAAACTTAACAAAGGTCTCAAAAGAGGGTAGGATGGGAATTGAAAGTCCAACCATTGTTTGAAAGAGGAATTGCAGCCGAAGGACTTTCAATCACAACCTTGAGTTTTCTTTTAACCTTGCATGAACCACCAATCTTACCAATGTGGTCTCTCCCATGGGTTTCCAACACATTCCCGATATAATGAGATCAAGGATGTTCCCTTTCAGTTGTGATGACTTCATTGGAGTGCACATTTTCATGAATATCTGCATAACAAGAAGAAATTCCTAACATTGTGGAAGTTGTACAGTTGAGATGTCTCATAGTAAAGTTCATGCTTCCAAACACCCAACTTGGAGCACAACTTAACACTGACATAGACATAAAATCTAGCAAAAAGAAACCTTGTTCTGTATTTTTTGACATCGTCAATGGTAATAAATTGAACCAAAAACATCAATAATACCATGAATGATACTTTCATCCCAAAACTCTAAAAAGAACTTGAAGAAGTAAACCCAAATAGAAACCATGTTAACCTTGGTAACATCAAAACCAATAGTCCATCTTACTAAAAGAAGAGAGGCCTTACCAAAGAACCAGGGACCTCCTTGAAGAACACTGCTACTGTTCTCAACGGATTGAAAGGAGAACAAGAGGAAACCGTTCGTCAAGGTCGTCACACATAGCATACCAAGAAAATACTCGGACGTCTAACTGCGAATAAAATCAATGTTTGATTTGTAACCAAAGAATCTCCTAATAAGGGCAGATTGCAAACCGGTTGAAGTTATCTCCACCCACACCTCAAGAACACTTAGGGAAATAGCATGGGGCATCTCAGAAGAGGAGCTAACCCCAACACCACAAACATGTTGAACATGAGGAGGAGGAGAAGGAACTTGCAACACATTTCCACTAGGAAAAACCCTAGTGACACATCCATCCTGCAAACTTGAGCAACAACTTGGGGTAGGAAATCCTTACTCAGGACAATGCCAAAATGAAGGAGATAGCCATCACCATAGAACAAGGGAGCAAAGGATCTGAGATCAGCACAGGGGGAGAAAAAATAGGATGTAAAACATCCAAAATTTGCACTTGGGGCTCATTGATAGCCCCATCACCACATTCTAGTGAATGCACACCCTATCGACTAGGAGAACCCGACTCAACCCCAATAGCGAAGTAACCATCCTTGACATTAGATAGAGAAGACAACATAAGGAGAAAAATCAACTGCCACTTGGGGAAGAAACCCCTTTCACAGGCCGAAGTTAGAAGAGAAAGGATGCTCTTCTACAACCAGTACACTTCCAGGAGCTACAAGGGAGTCAGCATAAAAACCCAACAGTTACGCCTCGAGAAGAATGTCTTCAGCAACTCGTCTTCGTCACCATTGTCCAATGGGAGGTCCCCATCTTTTGCATCCTCTTCTCCATCGCCCTTGTCCTCGTTCATTTCAAATCCTACTCCTTCACTCCCATTCCCATTCACCTCCATTCTCATTCCCACTCAACCCTTGTAAACTAGCAATCACACCTTGGTGTGCAATGGGTACGCTGAAGAGGTCTCGTAGGTCAATTAGGGTAAATTTTGGTTTTTCTTTTTCATACATTAGTGCAATACATGGGGTCAATTGGCAGGTCATTTAGAAAATGATTTTGTTTGTGCAACAAAAATCTCAATGGAAAAGTGATGACTTCAAATCAACTATGTGAGGGATCCAAATACAACTGGAACAAAACCTATAAATCAAGAAGATAATCAAGTTCCATTACAAAGAGGCTCATGTTGTGTTTGAAATATGGAGAGACATGGAGGGATATGGATAGAATGAGGGAGAGATAGAGGGGATAAGAGTGAGAGAGAGACAAGGGTAAGGAGAGATAGATAGGAAGATAAAGATGGAGATAGAGGAGGGGAAGAAAAAAGAGGGAGGAGGAGGGAGAGAGAGGAGAGGGAGAGATATAGGTAGAGAGGGGTACAAATAGAAAGAGATAGACAAAGATAGAGAGGAGTGAAAGGGAGAGAGAGAAAATAGAGGTAGAGATATAGAGTAAGAGAGACATGAAGGAAGAGAGGGAGAGAGAGGGTTATATATATATAGAGAGAGAGGGGGGGGGATTGTGTGTGTGAGAGTGGGAGAGATATAGAGATGGAGATAGGGATGGAGAAATAGAGAGGTTGTGTGAGTGTTTGTGAGTCACAGATATGGAGTTAGAGATAGAGGGAGAAAGATATATATATATATATATATATATATATAGACAAAGAGTGGGAGAGAGAGGGAGAGAAGAGAGAGGATAGAGTTATTCTTTGCAACCTTTACAATTTAGTTCCCATGTATTTCAGAATTTGACTCTTCAATATATCATCATTTTATTTCATATGAAGAAATTAAGAAATAGGTTCAATTGTTGATGTGAGGTGTAGATACTGATTAGGAAGTTTTGAAACTTTCACAAACAATTCCACAGGATACACAAATTGTATCTATTCTTTAACCTTTAGTCTTATAAACATATGTAGTGCCAAGCTTAGATTATCCATGTTAAAATTTGTAGAACTCATTCATCATTGAATTTTCCAGGCCATGAGGAGTGATAAATTTTGAATTAGGTTGACTAAATTAATCATATTTCCTTTCTTGGCATTATAATCTTTAATATACTTTAGGAATGACAAATTATAGTGAACAATAATTGGATCACCATTTTGTAGTTCCTCTAATGCTTTTTTTATTACATTTATAGAGTGCATTGACAATGGGTGTGTGCAAGAAGTTGAGTCCACTTTTTGGCCAAAAAGTGGAAGTGTTTTCCCTTATTTTCAGCATTTGACACATTTGACCTTAAAATTTGAAGCACTTAGAGATGAAATCTTTAAAAAATTCACTAATCATAAAATGTAGTGCTCAGAATCTAGTTTCCAAATATGTAATTTATTTCAATACCCAGATTATACAAATTGAGTTTTAATAGGCATTTCTAAAAACCACTGTTTAAAAGTCATTTTTTTTTACCATACCATGCACGTGTACGACATCCATATTTTGACTTAAATTATCGTATTTTTCTAAATCCTTTTGGAAAAAGTTTTATGACTCACTGAATCTTGTTCTTGATATTTTTTTGTAATTTTTTATTGAATATTTTTTTTTTGTTAAATTTTTATTAGGAAGATTTGTCGTTTTGAAAAATCGTTATATGCATTTATGCATAAGATGACCTAAACTTATCATTTTCTTTTCTTTTTTTTCAAATTGAAAAGAATTGTTTGAAGTTTTCTCTTGTGCAATCCGTTTGTCAAAATGTTATGTTGATCAAAAGTTATTAAAATAGTAAAAAACTCTAATATTTAAAGTTTATGGACTAATTTTATTAGAAATTAATTGAAAAATAGAAAAAATAATTCAATTGCAAAACAAATTACATATTTAGAATCTGCATTGTTTCATCTAAAGTGGGTTTTAATTTCGTCAGAAAATTCTACAACAGAGGTCATCAGCCATATGTCCAAAGTCAGTATTTTTCTTTGACATTGTTAGGACCTTCAACTTGCAAGTCAAACCAAGTTGAAGGCCTAGGTTTGGACTTCCAATGCTTTTCTCGAACCAAAAACCTAGACAAAAACCCGACCCGCGATGCAAAA
>VDFB02042780.1:84962-145356 GCA_007258455.2 Sequoia sempervirens
GATGCCTATCAAGATCAGAATCGATCATCCTGATGGAATAAACAATGTTTTGCATTGCAGATGCAAAACATCTCACATGTGGAGGAATCAATGCATGATTCTGCATAGCATTGATTTGATTTTATAAGGATGCAACTTGGTCATTTATTTGTGCTCTCAAAGCGGCCCTGTCGGATGCCATGGGCCTAGGAGTGGCATATTAGGTGGAGTGGAGAGAGGGAGGGAAGGGAGGAGGGGGCGGGGAGGGGGGGTGGAGAAGAGGGTGGTCAAAGGCTGTGGTGAGGTGGTGGATTGATGATATCATCAATGTTAAATTCATCATGATATGCCTTGACCATAAATGTGCACCTACATCCAAATCATAAAATAGTCATGTGCATACAAAAATTAAGATCATATATTTAAATTGAAATAGGATTAGGCAACATATATTAAGCTCATATATTTAATTGAAATGCACATATATATACATTGATTGTTCAACTCAAGAGCATGTCCATACAAAATTAAAAATTAAATGTATGTACATGTACATTTAAAATAAAAAATATGATGCATAATTTGCATGCGTACAAATCATTAAACTAAACTATGTACATACATACAAATTTCAAAATTTAAGAACTATATATGTAAATTTTTAATACATGCACATACATACTAAACAATAAACTTGAAACATTCACAAAATCTCATTTTATGTCTAACACACACACACACACATATTACAATTTTTCAGCAGGAGAAATCATGATCTAGTAGATAGTCATAAAACATATACTATTATATATTATTCATTATAAGTTCATAAATTCCACCAAATTCATAAATCCATGTCACTAAAAATATCCATCTAGAACCAAAATCATAAATTCATGTCACTAAAAATATCCATTTGGAACCAAATTTATAAATTCATCACACAAAATATCCATCGCTCACCAAATTTATAAATTCATAACTATTTAAGATCATTGTTTTAATTTATAAACTATTATGGCTCTCTATTGTATAGATCTTCATTTCTTTGTGTTTTCCTTTTCAAAATCAGGAGTTATCCTCTCCTCTAGCCATTGTCGATGCTCAGATCTACAATCCCATGCATAGCCTTGACATCATCAACAAGGGTTTGCATCCTAGATGCGAACATCCTCACAAGAGGTGTGACACATTCTTCATTTTGAATAATGTTGATTTGATCTTGGATGGTTCTAGTAGAAGCATTGATTTGTGCTTGCAAAAGAGCATGTTCATTGATTTCAGGTGGTGGAGGTGGGGGGTTACGAGGTGGAGTGGGTGGAGGTGGAGGTGAAGGTGTTGGAGATGGATGGCATGGAGGTGGATTGCGAATATTATTGAATGGATCCATGTGATCTTTAAGATATGAATGAACCTACATTAGATTTGTAATTTCAAGATGTAAGATACATGTTTAGGAAATACCTTTAAACCATTCAATATAAATGACCTTAAATAATTGAAATAGGATGATAAAATTATATGTAAGCCTCATTTATATGTCTAAGGCACATGTTACTTGAATGAAAATGCAATTAACTATTGATATTGTATAATCTTGCAAGATCTTATTATTGTTAAATTTGGTTGGGCCTTGGGCAACTTTGATCACCAAATTTTAAGAACTTCTTTGATCCCCTTAAGAAATGTCATATTGGAACCCCTTAAGAAAATCGAATTACGATTTAGGGTGACAGGATGGCTTAAAGGGATTTACGTGTAGTGAGGTCCTAGGAGAAAATGGCATGGCTCAAGTGAATAAAATTTGGTGAAGTTGCCCAAGGCAACCAAATTTCATTAAGAGCATTTAAAGAAAAAATGATGGCTTTAGGGTTTAGGGTTTAGACTTTAGAGTTTAGGTTTTAGGGTAATAGGATAGCTTAAGGGGATTTACATGCAGTAAGATCTCAGGGAAAAATTATACGGCATAAGGTAATGAAATTAGGAGTTTCCTACAACCAAATTTAACATTAAGAGCCCAAGAAAAATGATATTTTAGGGGTTTACGTATTTAGGACCTCTTAGAGTTTAGGGTTTTAGGATTTAGGACAACTTAAGGGGATATATGTAGTAAGATCCTAGGAAAAAATTACATGGCATAAGGGAATGAAATTTGGTGGAGTTGCCTAAGGCAACCAAATTTCATTAAGAGCCTAAGAAAAAATGATGGCTTTAGGGTTTAGGGTTTAGACTTTAGAGTTCAGGGTTTAGGGTAATAGGATAACTTAAGGGGATGTACATGTAGTAAGATCCCAGGACAAAATTACATGGCATAAGGGAATGAAATTTGGTGGAGTTGTTTAGGAAACCAAATTTCATCAAGAGCCTAAGGAAAAATGATGGCTTTAGGGTTTAGGGTATTAGACTTAGAGTTTAGGTTTAGGGTAACAGGATAAACTTAAGGATATATGTAGTAAGATCCCAGGACAAAATTACGTGGGAAAAGGAATAAAATATATGGTGATTTTCCTAAGACAACCAAATTTCACTTTATGATCCCGGTAGGACAAATGAATGGTTTAGTGTTTAGGTTTAGTTTAGAATTTGAATATTTAATGAACTTGCAAGTTAGTGAAGAATATTTTCTTGTGGAATAGTTGATTGAGATCTACTCAAATGTTTCAACTGACCAATCTAGATCATGATGGCAACTTTGATCACCAAATTTTAAGAACTTCTTTGATCCCGTTAAGAAAATTGAATTACGATTTAGGGTGACAGGATGGCTTAAGGGGATTTACGTCTAGTGAGGTCCTAGGAGAAAATGACATGGCTCAAATGAATAAAATTTGGTGAAGTTTCCCAAGGCAACCAAATTCCATTAAGAGCCTTTAAAAAAAAATGATGGCTTTAGGGTTTAGGGTTTAGACTTTAGAGTTTAGGGTTTAGGGTAATAGGATAACTTAAGGGGATGTACATGCAGTAAGATCCTAGGAAAAAATTACATGGCATAAGGGAATGAAATATGGTGGCTTTTCCTAAGACAACCAAATTTCACTTTAAGGTGTTGGGTAGGACAAAAAGAATGGTTTAGTGTTTAGGGCTTGATTTTAGAGTTCGTAGTTTAGGCTTCATAAAAATTTAGGTAAAGTTTGGTGACCTTGGAATATTTAATGAACTCTGCGTTAGTGAAGAAAATTCTTTCTTGGAATAGTTGATTGAGATCTACTCTGTTTTAACCGACCAACCTAGATCATGAAATCTCATTCATATTATAATCTTGCACGATCTTATTATTGTTAAATTTGGTTGCCTTGGGAAACTTTCACCAAATTTTAAGAACTTCTTTGATCCCCTTAAGAAATGTCATATTGGGACCCTTAAGAAATCAATTTATGATTTAAGGTGATAGGATGGATTAAGGGGATCTAGATGTCTAGTGAGGTCCAAATTTAGTCATACTATAGCCTCATTGGTTCCATCTAGCTCTGGGTCAAAAGTGTTTACCCCTCTAATAAAAAAAAGTATCATGTTAAAAATGAATCAATCTATACATATCACAAAAATAACAATAATCTTAAATGTAACCCATACTCTAACAATAATAGAATGCTAAATGATCCCCACCCCTAACCATATTCTAATTGAATTGCAAACCTAATTGAAACTTAATTAAATTATAACCTTTACCTAATCTTAAATGTATTCCTATATTATATTATATTTAAATTAATTTATATTTGTATTATAATTATATTAATATTTACTATATATTCCTAATTGTAACCTAACTATTTACTACAAACCTAATGAATCTTAAGCCTAATCCTCATTAAAACCCCAAGTAAATTGTAACATTACCTATCCTTAATTGTAATCTTATATTATATTGATGATATTAAATATTTATATTATTTAATATATTATATTAAATATAATAATTATAATATTAATTATATTTCTTTTATATGAATCATCCTCCTATTTCTAAATTGTAATAATAGCATGTAGTTCCTCCAAACTATCATCATGTACCTCCTCCCTTTCCCATGTAATAGGTGTACCTTGTAGGTGTTAAATGGTTCCATCTTGGTCTCCTTATTGATGCATTTCTATCCTTCCACATAAATCTATATAGTACAAAATATAGGTAATTTTATGGTTATTGAATCTCTCTTAATTGCTAAAGAATCCATTATGATTGAGGATGGGTGGATTATTATCTAGGATCACATCTTAAAAATCCTATAGAGGTCATGTGGTATGTTTTTCTTAATACATATATTCCCATACAAACCTCTTTCCATGTATTATCAACTCTCCTATATAATAGACACCTTCCTAGATTTAAATTTCATATGATATATATGTACCCAAGTGTTTCCAATTGGAATTGCTATAATTATACTTTTATGGCATTCTAGATATTCAAAATAGTTTTCATAAATCTACCAAATAGACCCATTCTTGACATTGAACCTACATAATTTTAGGTATGTCCAATGAAAGATTAGGGTCTAGGGTTCATAAATTTCAAATGCTTTAGTGTTATGGGTTTAGATTTTACAGTTTAGGGTCTAGGGTTTAGCAAACTTAGGGTGAAGTTTGGGTGGCCTTGGCATAATTTAGACTTGCAAGTTAGTGTCAATTGGAATCGATTGTACGCTTAGATTTACGAATTTGCTAACTAAATTTGCAAACAAACATCAAGATAAACTTTATGAATTTTAACTATTCTTTAACATATTGATTTCTAATCTAATTATAATTTAATATTGAAACTAAAGTTTAATATATATCATTTTTTCCATACAAAGCAGATAAAATTTAAAACATTTAAGCAATGCGAATGATTTTTTTTGAGCTCGAAATTACCTAGTTTTCAAAATCAAAATGATTTGTTTGATTCCAATTTAGGGTTTTAACAAAAAAATTTGTTCCAATTCAATTTAGGGTTTCAATTTTAAACAATTAGGGTTTTTCATGCAATTTTTTCGTTTCAATTCAAACTAGGGTTTTCAAATTCAATTTTTTTCGTTTGATTTGAATTCAGGGTTTCAAAAAGCTTGATTTGGATTTGTAAATGCAATGTTTTTATTTCATTTCGATTTCTAGGGTTTTGAAATGCAATTTTTTTGTTTTCTTTCAATTAGGGTTTTCAAATTCAATTTTTTTGGGTTTAATCGAACAATTTAGGTTTCAACAGTTAAATTTTGTTTCTAAAACACAATTCAAGGTTCATTTTTTCATTTTTATTAAAAAACCTTTAGGTTTCATTGCATTTTTTTGTCTATTTTTACAATTATTCAATTCTACTATAACAATTAAAAAAATGCTTAGAACGTGAAATAAATTAAAAAAAAATGCTAAATTAACTTATTTTTTTCAAAATTTCAATTCAAAATAGAAAAATGCAAAAAAATGGCATGTAGAGTGGGTACCTGTTGCTAATCGTGGGGGTCGCTGTCGCCAGTACTCGAGGTCCCGTCCGCTGAGCAGTGAAATCTGTCTTTTTAAAAATATATATATCAATATAAAACGGGATCCCGATTTATAAAAAACAGGATCCCAATTTCTATAAATCGGGATCTCGTTCCTTTTCCATTGGTTCGGGGTCCTATGGGAAACAGGATCCCAAGTTTTAAAAAGTGGGATCCTGTTTCGTCTCAGGCTCAGTATCCCAAACCATAATGGGATCCCGATTTTTAAAAATCAGGATCCCGTTTATTAAAATCGGGATCATGTTTCCTCAATGCCGATTTCAATTTTTTGGTTAAGGCAAAAACTTCCATGTTTCGTGGACTCAACTTTGTGCACTTACCCCAATACCATGTGGTAGGTATAGCTTCTTAATGGGAAGGCTTCCTTCATGATGGAAAATTTCAACCTTTTTCTCTCTTCCTCATTCCTCAAGCCCATTGTTTCATTCATAAATTTGTGTAAAGTTTTAGTGGTCTTTAATATGTTTCTGATTTTGGAGCTTATGAGACCACATTGTATGATCTCTCTCTACATGACGAGAGTGACTAATCTGATCCTTGTCCTATGAACTCTAGATTAAACTCTCCATTCAAGTCCCTTGTAGCTTCCTCAAAGATTGGCACTAGCTATCTACTTAACACTCCACCTTGTTTCCTTTAGCTTCTTTCTAAACTTCCCATCTTCCTCTACCTCATTATCAAATTGAATGTTCTTTTTAGAAGTACATCTGGTCTCAACTTACTACTTGACTCTAGCAATCTAAAGTGGAATACAACTCCCAAATCCTTGCATGAAAACTTCCCACTTCAAACTATTTGTTATTGATAAACTCTATTTGTTCAACTCTAGCCTATATCTTGTCCTTTTCACTCACAACTTGAACACATTAAAAATATTCAAAGATTGTCTGTTATATTTCTTATTGCTCATGTAAATCTATTATAATAATTCTCCTTGACATTTTTGGTTGTCAACTTTTGTGAAAGAATGCTCTATTAATATTAGACACCAATGACAATGTCATTTCTAAATCTACTAGACAAATTGATATTTATCATTTATAGAAGGAATAATGCATTACCATCTTCAATTACTCTTATTCTCCACTAATAATTGCACCATAGTCTTCCAACCTTTTATATAAGATCTCTTCAAACTAATTTCAACAAGTAACACAATGAATTCATAAACTAAATTCCACCCTTACTAAACACAGTTAGTCAAAAAGTCTTTAACTTTAGTAGCACACATTTTGTGCATGCCTCATATTCTAGAAGTTAGTCAAATTATCCAACCTCAATGAAGCACACGTTGACACTTGTTTTTCTACCATTTTCAAAGGCACTCCCAATCATATGCAATTGTCATGCTTACGTTGGGAGTCGCCGAGCTAGATTCGCATTGGTACATGTATTAAAATTGTGCTTTTTCAAAATGGTGGTGCATGAGGGAGTTCTTGAAACATATTTTATTTCCTCTCTATATATTTCTTGGAAGCTTACCTAGTCAAACTGAATCTTTGTTCCTCAACATTTTTAAAAAATTATCTAAATATGTGTATTTGGGTTTTTCAATCGTTGAGGCATTTTGTCAACCAATTCATTTGCATAACCTATAAGTGAGAAATTTAGAGATTGTTTGTCAAACTATTTTTTTGCACTAACATTTTGGATTCATATTAAACAAGACTATACATTAACATCTCATGAAATCATTTTAAACAATTTTCAACTTGTTCCAAGTTGTGGGAATAAAGGTAGGGTGCAATGTCTTGTTCACAGCTAACTTGCACTGGCTTGAAAGTTTTTAAATATTTTTAGACAAATTCTCTAAGTGTATGCACTACAACCATTCTAAAGATCCCACTTGAGCATAGTGAAGAATCTACAAAAGGTCATGAAATTGAGATTTACAGCCACCAGTTGCAAAAGTTTGATATTTTTATAAGCCTTTACAACAAACCTATTTGGTGCATATCCCTTGCAATGTTGACACAGATAGGAAAGTTATGGTAAGTTTTTTTGAAAGAATCCAAAGTCATTTAGATAACAAATTCATGGTGTGGTATATGCAAAAATTTTGCATATTTCTTGAGAGCATTCTTTATGAAGATGCAACAACTCACATGCCTTTCATATGCATCCATATTATGCATACATGTTTGTTCTAACGCTTCACAACTTCAACAGGTGAAAAAATGTTTTGATTTATGTCCACACGCCATTCTAGAGTTCCCACTATGGTGTAGAGGCATGAATGATGCCAACAAAGGTCGTTAGATCTGGCTCAACATATGCCAATTGCATTTGCTTAAAAGTTTCAAAGCTTTTTCAACATATTGTGTTGGATGCAAGGACAGTGGAGATTAATTCTATCGTCTTGCATCCTCCTAGTTGATTTTTAATAGTTGATTTTATAAAGTAGATGATTCATCTCATATAGGATATACCTTCAACATAAAATATCGTAAGCTAACCAAACAAAAAAGAAGTAATATATTTGATTTTGTTATATTTTGTATCTTACTTTTTTTTTTAAATTAAAATTTTCCATATTTATAATATATCGTATGAAACATTATGTTTGATATGTGTGACGTGTCTTTGTTGAAGGATGGTGTTGGGTTGTGACAATTCATTTCAAATGAATTTAAAGTCATTAGATTTCCACAAATGAATTTGTCAAATGTACTATTCAATTAAAATAAATATATTTGATGTGTGCTTTACTATAGTTTTTTTGTGTTAGAAAGAGAACAAATGATACCCTCAATGTTGTCCCTTTTGATAGAAAGTATGGCAAATAGAACATGTAAAATAAATTGAAATTCAAACCAAGTTGTAAGGTCAATTGATAGATGTAAACATAATGCTAGAAGTTTTAATAAAAGGTAATAAGTGGCTAGTCAATGATATTGGTGGCTTTAAGTGATAATGGGTCAACCTCAATGAGGACTAACGACTATTTTAGAGATATCATAATTGTCGGTCTCCATTAGTAAGGAATCCTAGTCAAGATTTATGTTGTGATGGTGGTGATGCATATTTATATAGTGTCTCAATAAACAAAAATGTGGTACAGAGGTCGAAAAATAGTTCCTAACTTTGGAGAAGCAAACCTAAATTCTAATACATCTTTTATTTTATGAGATGCTTTTTATTTATTTTAGTTGGTTATTTCTTTATTAGAATTTGCAAACTTATACAAAGAGAATGTGTAGCAATTGGTGTATCCTTTACTATTGTTGGCTCACTTTGATTCTCACGAGGTACTATATTTTGTTGTAAGATGGGCTAGAGTTTTAAGACCAATCATCATACCACCATATTGTGTGTCATCAAAGCTCACTTGCATATATAATGGCAATTCTAACCTTCATGTGTGATTTACTAGAGTTTAGTATTCATTTTAGCTACATCAAATTTAGCCTTGGAATGTTTCATAGGAATATAATGATAATTACTAGAGTTGGAAGCATCCTCTTCACCAATTTCCAATTGATTAGCTTCATCATATTGATTTGTAGGGAAGGGGCTGATGTCTATTTCGAGACTTTGATTTTGAATTGGCATTGATTCATTTCCATTTTAAATAATCTCATCTACTTGAATTGTCCTATTATCAATAAGATCTTATACTATGTTTTGTAAGAAGCCCGAAGTTTACCCTATTGTTTTTCATCTAAGTTTTAACCCATATGTGAACAGTTTAAGTTTACCATGACATAGTAATAAATTTTTTCCAATTCAATAACAAAAATGCATATTCAAAATAAACCCATTTCAAATTTTCATTGCATAGATAAAGTAACATTATATAATCCCAAGTAATGATTTCATTTTACAAATACATTTTCCATAAAGATACAAGATCATAATCACATACATAACTTTGAAGAGCTCAATGAAACAAAGTACAAATGGTCTAGATCCCTGTTGCTAGAGCATAGCTCCTCAAATCTCAGTCATTGATTGCATGAGGGAGAGTATCACCCAAGTGCTTTTCCTCCAACCACGACCTTATTGTGGTCTTGTGCACATCTACCTAACTGGTAAGATGACCCTCCCTTCAACGAAGAGATTGGTCTAGTAACACTAATAATAATATTAGCCTACTTGAGTATGGCATTGTGTCCTATATGACTAGTTTTGTCATAAAGTGGATACCCACCTACTTGCATGACATTACCAGCCTAGTTATGCAATCTTAGCTCACAATGAACCGACAAGTGTATGCATTGGCAACTTACGCTACTTTGGCCACATATTTGATCATATAGATCAAACTCACTTTCTAAGAAGTGGTGGCTCACTTCTATGAAGTGGATGTCATATGTTCACCCACCCCTTACTCAATTTGGTAAATAGCATGACCATAAAAACTCTTGATGAGATTATTCCACATACATCATAACATGATTCCATCCCAAAAGGTAATGTACATTCAAGTGATCTAACTGACCATTTAGGTTATTCTTAACCTTGGTTTATCCTAATCCCAAGAACAAACCTCATTTCACCTACGAGTTTACATAACATCACAAACTGACAATCTCAACATAATACTTCTATATCATACCATTTCCAAATGTTACCATTCATGCAAGCATACATTTGGCTTATGATATTATGATAATACCCTCTAGTTATCATTATTTGACTATTACCATCAAATGCTATAAATTTATGCATATCAAACTAATATGATTTCTCTCATCAACATGCCCTTTTGATCATTCTCCATTTCCCATGGTTCTTTCCAAGATATCCTATAAGGTTTCTATGATTTCATGTTCATAAACAATCACAAATCCTTTCTTTCAATATGACTCATATATTTACATGTTTACAATGAACACTAAATTCATATCTAATTTGGAGGACATTTTCAACTTGAGAGGAGTTTGTGCTTTTGCACCTTAGTCTCCTCACATTGTGGCTTTGGGTTGCCAAGATGTAAAGTCCTCTTCTTTAAGACTAGAATACCATGAAAAGGTATAGACTCTTGGTTAAGTCTAATATAACATCTTTTAAAAATGATAATTTGAACACCTATATATCTAATGCATTTTTCATCCCTATTGTTGAACATCAATATAATCATATTCAAGTGTATACCCTAACCCTAGGGAATAGACTATTCTCCTACTTTCAAGGAAATATGATTAACCATTCAAGGATAAACTACCAACATGGTTTGCATAACATCATAACCTATCAATGATGACATTTCTAACATGCTATCATTCCCTTTGTGTTACTAATTGTAACATAATTCAATGCAAACATATAAGCAACATGCAATTGTCTTGGTATCCTATACATACACCTTCTAAATAGTTTAATATGATTACGTCATATAATCATGACAATCAATTTAACTATATATGTATCACACTGATAAGATACTGGACAAAGCTACTTATATACAATCTAGCTTTGTGCACAAGCTTGATTCATTATCTATGATAAAAATCAATATCTTGCACAAGCACTGGCAATCAATCAACTAAAACATAAATTCAACATAGAAAGGAGTAATGGATGGAAGAACTAAGCATACCTAGAAATTTAGTTTCCAACAATGAATTTGTCCTCAATGCTCAATATCATAAACTCTGCTTGCTACTACTTTCAGCTTGCCTCCAATCCAAACTACTTATACCAAACACTCAAAAACTCACAACAAATAGCTCACAAACACTTAAAGAAATCTCACTTCTCACTACTTGCACTTAGTACTGCTTTGCACAAAGAAAAACTATAACAAAATGAAAACAAATGCTAGAGACTACGAGGTTGCCCTCTATTTATAAGAAATATTGAGAAACTTAATGCTACAGTTTAGCTCTCACATTTGCCACCTTAATCATCCTATTGCCACCTCTAAAACTAAAAACACAAATCCAAAACCAACTCCACCTCTAAACAAGTCGACTAAGAAGAATTGAGTGAAATATGACAGCTATGAGAATCAGAATTCTAACACATATACACTCTAAGTAAAATCAGCTTCTAATTCATAGCCGAGTCACCTCTTTCCAGCTAGATCATGTTAAATTTACTAAGTCAAAACATCTGCTATGGCTTCTTTATAGATTTTTACTACTCAACATGGCTCTTTTCATGCCAAGTTTCTACTCATGGTGCCTAGAATGGCGGCAGCCAGTCTAATACAAAACAAACTCTCTTTGCCTTTGCCAACTCGTGGCTTTGACCAATTCAACTCCTTTTTACTATTGTTCATACGTGGCATATTACTAAGCATACTTAAACATTTAAATGCATTTCATTCCCTTTTACATGGTGCAACAAGTTTAGCACAATACCTTTGTTTAAACTTATTCAAATGAATGCTGCTACTTAGTATTCTATGCACCCCATATTATGCGCTAAAATGCAGCTATTGTATGTTTATTCTGTAGCACTTAGTTTAAACTTTATTTACTTTACTCACTTTATATAAGCATAGTATTTAGTTCGATTAGTTCGAACATTGTTTAATTCCTCCTATATTGTATGCATCGCTTCTACCCATGCGTGGTATGTTAGTTTTAAAGATTCTTATTCCATCGCTTTATATAGCAAGTGGCATGTTATAATAACATATATAAATATATATGTTAGTATATTTATATATTATAATAATCATTATTATAATATATATATATGTATTAACATATATATTTACAATCATATTTTTCTAAGTTTAATATATATATTAATTTATGCGTATGTATGTATTTATATGTTAGTTAATTTAATATGTATACACATATTAATGTATATATATATATATATATATATATATATATATATATATATATATATATATATATATATATATATATATATATAATTATTTTAATATCTTTTAATATATATATATAAAGTGTAGATATATATGTCAAATCAAATTCTCATGTATATGATGTATTTACGCATGAGTATATGTAAGTATTTCTACTTACGTATACGCACATGCATATATTCTCATATGCATGAGTTATCACATATATACATTTAATGTATATGTACATATCAATATATACACACACACACACACATATAAAATGCACGAAGTAGAGCATATATCCAATATAAAGATTTAGTCACTTTAATACAAACCGAAGAGACAATCAATGGAAATCAAAGAAAATTACACAAATATTCCAATCATCCCAAAAACTATGACCAAGGGTTTACTTACCGAATCCTGGACTAACTTGACTTAACTTGACTAAACTAGGCTATGAGTGTGTGATAGCTTAAGTAGGTACATTAGTGGTTACCATACCAAACTCCTCTCCTAGGTGATACTCTCCCTATCCTCTTTGGAGTGCTTTATTCTTTCTTGCATCCAAATTAGTGCATCATAAACGTAGTTAGCTGATCATATTAAAATCTTATCCATCATATATCATTTGCATCATTAAAGCATTAAAAATCAATAACATCATAATTCATATTCATGTATTTCCTTCATCCATTGAACATATTAAAGTCTTAATTTTGCATTTAATATCTGAAATGAAGAGAAATGGGTGGTCTGGGGTAATGGATGAGTATGATGCACCTATTTATCCTAATTTCATTCAATATGCCAACTATAATATATGCAAATGAGGAAAATAAATTAAATCTAACCCAACTACCAGTCAAAAGGCAAATCTAGAAAGGGTCAAATGTTGTGACCTTTCACCAAAAGTGATTTTTACTGAGCATTAGTTTGGGCCTTACAATTGCAAGGGATTTTTTCCTCATAAACCCTCAAAAGAATGAACTCCTCCAAGAACAAGAGCAAACTCAATATTTTCATCCAACATAAAGAAAGAATGAACTCCCAAAAGCTCTTATATAGCCTCTCCAAAACTCCACAACCCCTCTTGGGAATTAAAAAAGGTTTTAATTTTAAATTACAATATCCCCTTATGTCTCCCTAAGCGCTCAACTTTAAGTTATAATATTGTTTACTTTATAATTTCCCCTTATGTCTCTCACGATCCCTTTAATAAAATTTAACATAAGTTAAATATTTAATTTAATTTTAGTAACATTATGTCATTTTAAAATAATTGCATCAAACCAATTAAACATTGAAAAAAGGATATCAATTTGCTCTCACCGACACTACTAAAAATAGTAGGATGACAACTGGCTCCATTGGTGCCCGAAACTAACTTACTAAAAATAGTATGGAAGAAAACTCTAAAAATACTGAAATGATAAGAAAAGAAAGGGATAAGTTGATGCAAGATCATCCTTGGTTGTAAAGCAATCATGCATCAACTAAAAATAGTTCTTTTCATGCATTGCATTTATAGCAGTTTCACTAGCTCATTCTGGATTTTACCACATCTTTGTTTCTCATCTCGTGGAGCAAGATATAGCATCTACACATTGACATCTACTACACATCCAATTTTTAGATCATTTGCATTTGTCTACTGGAAGTTATCGCTCTCAAAATTTCACTATGTTACTAGTCAAAGTATTTGTGGCCGACCTGGTCTAGTTTCTTTAGTGTGGACCTATTCCAAATCGTATAGAACTTAATTGAACATCATACATGCATCTTGGGTTCGTTGGGACCTATCTTGAAGATTCACAAGTTAATTCATTTTGTGTGGAATTAATTCTTCTCTTCTTGAGGCCGACACTCATGTTTGATCATTTAGCGGATTATCAACCCTTATGGCCGATGTGGACCTATATGGGAGCTTGAGAAGCATATTTATAAGCATTGTAATCATTATAGATCAGTAGTTAATAGATTAGTTAGTAGTACAACATTAGATAGATCCAATATATTTTTGCATAACCCTTCGGGGGCATGTAATAAGGCTTGTTGGCCAGTAGTATGTTGTAAGCCTTTAAGGCAAGGCCTGCAAGCCTTGGATATTCACCCTTATGGCCAATGTTGCATGTAAGCATTCCATATTAATGAAGATTCATGTTCACATATCTATTTTATGTGTTATTTCCACTGTGTTGTCTCATTGCTGCATGGTCTGGACTGTTCCTTCTGGAACCCTCCTATTTTGACTGCACCAAGTGGTATTAGAGCAAGTTTTGATTCCTAAAGGAATTCCTAGGGGTGAACAAATTGCCGACCTGAGGCAGAATGCTTTTATTTTCAACCGATTTCCTAATGAGAGGCAGTTGAAACCCTTGTAGCCAGATTGTTGAATTGAGGCATTTGCACTGAATTCAAGGGGAGAGATGCTACCAAGGAGAGTGCTTGTTGTGGCGAATGTTGCTAGAAGAATGGACAAAATGCTAGAGATGATGTGCAAGATGTGAGTTAGGTTGGATACTATTGAAGAAGATCGAAGGCAAGGCTTAAACCCTAGGAAAAATGATGAAAGTGATGATGAAGCAGAACATGCAAATCAAGTTGTAGAAACCCTAGATGAAGAAGAAGAAGAATTTGATCAAGTAAAGATGTTGAAGGAAATTTCAAAAATTAGTAAGCAACCCAAAGTTGAAATTCAAAATTACGCAAGAAATTTGAATCTTGAAGAGTTGATTGATTGGATCAATGAAATAGAAGAATACTTCGAATATGAAGAAATTGAAGATCTGGAAAAAGCTAGACTTGCAAAAACAAAGTTGAAAGGTCATGTTGCATTATGGTGGAAAGATTGGATAGAAATAGAAGAGGCAAAGCAAGAATCATCAAATGAGACAAAATGGTGATGAAGTTGAAGAATCAATTCATACTAGCAGATTATGAACTTGAATTGTTGAAAAGATTGCAGAACTTGAGACAAAAGGAAAGATCTGTGAAAGAGTATACTAAAAAATTCTACAAGATGATAATCAGAACCGGTCATAGTGAAGCAAGCAAAGAAAAGATTGCAAGATATATTAATGGACTAAGAAAAAACATTCAAGAAGAACTAAGTTTGGTGAAGATGACATCTATTGAAGAAGCATACTAGTTTGCATTGAAAGTAGAGGACAAACTAAACAAGAAGTTTGAACAAAGACAAAGAAGTGCAATGGGAAAATTTCAAAAAAGTAGACCACCATCTGGAGAAAGAAGACCCTATACAGAGCATAACAAATATACAAAACCCTACCGAAGTGAAGAAAAGGATGCTAATTCATACCACTAAGGAAAGGAAGATAGAATTTTCTACCCCACTAATAGAGGAAGTCATAATTCTCACCATAATGGAGGATACCAGAGGAATGAAGGGAGATATAAGAGAAGACCATTCATAGGAACCTGTTTCAAGTGTGGAGGTGGACATAGAGCATTTGAGTGTCATTAAAGAAGTATCAGAAATAAATATGAGCATATATCGAAAGAACAACATATGTGGAGGAAGAACATGTTGGATCCCCTAATTCATGTGTAAAACCTAAGAAAGGTGAATCATTGGTGATGAGAAGAGATTCGATGCATGAAGAAGTAATCGAAGAACCACCGCAAAGGAAAAGTCTATTTAGAACTAGATGTAAGTCTGAAGGAAATGTATGTAAAGTTATCATGATAGTGGTAGTACTGATAATCTAGTTTTAGAGGAGATGGTAAAAAAGTTATATTTGAAGAGATTGAAACATCCAAACCCCTATAGGATAGCATGGATTCAAGATGAACATAATATATTGGTGAATGAACAATGTTTGGTGAAATTTCATATTGGATCATATAGGGATGAAGTATTGTACATAATATTATCGTATAATATTATGCCTATGGATGCATGTCATTTCCTAATAGGGAGGCCATGGCAATTGATAGGAAGGCAATTCATGATGGTAGAAGGAATGCATGCATATATTATGACATCAAATGGAAGAAGAATCAAGTTGATACCTTGGGATGAAGAGGAGAAGATTGAACTTTGTGGCATTGCTAGACTATGTCTGGTAGATGGAAGGAAATTTCTTGATAGATTGAGGCATGAGAACATATGTTTTGCATTGATTCCGTAGAAAATCAAAGGTCCAAAGATAGATAATCCCACCAGAGAGAGTGAAGAAGTTGAAAAGATGTTGGCCAAGTATGAGGACATCATTTTAGACAATATACTAGATGGTTTACCAGAGGTCTGGAGTATTAGTCATTAGATAGATCTAATACTGAGAGAAAGTTTCCCAAATAAAGCAACACATAGAATGCCATCGATAAAAAATGTAGAGTTGAACTGACAGATTCAAGAGTTGTTGAGGGAAGGATTGATTAGGGAAAGTCTGAGCCCATGTGCAGTACCTGTTGTACTTGCATCTAAGAAGAATGGAGAGTGGAGAATGTGTACAAATTCAAGAGAAATCAATAAGATCACTATTAAGTATAGATTTCCATTGCCAAGGATGGATGACATTATGGACTGCTTGAGTGGAGCAAAGTATTTTACAAAGATTGACCTAAAGAGCAGATACCATCATATCAGAATTAGAGAAGGAGATGAATGGAAGACTGCATTTTAAGACAAATGAAGGATTGTATGAGTGGTTAGTGATTCCTTTCAGATTGGACAATGCACCAAGCACTTTCATGAGATTGATGAATGAGGTATTGAACAAATTCTTGGGTAAGTTTGTCATTGTTTACTTGGATGATATTTTGATTTTCAGTAAAACTAGAGAACACTTTTTGCACATTAGGCAAGTATTACATAGGTTAAGAGAAAAGAAGTTGCTAATTAATGACAAGAAACGTAGTTTCATGAAGACAAATTTGGTGTACCTTGGATTTGTTATTTTTGTTGAAGGATTGAAGATGGATCCAAAGAAAGTGAAAGCAATTTTAGATTAGCCTACATCGATAAATATTGGAGAAGTAAGATCATTTCATGGATTAGCTAGTTTCTACCTAAATTTTATCAAAAGTTTTAGTAGTGTTTGTAACCCTATGTCAAAGAGAATGGGAGGAGATAAGAAGAATTTTAAGTGGACATCCAGAGCACAAAAGAGTTTTGAATTGTTGAAGTAGAAGGTGACAGAGCAACCAGTATTAACATTACCATATTTTGACAAAGTATTTCGAGTAGACTGTGATGCAAGTGGAAATGAAATTAGAGAAGTGTTGAGTCAAGAAGGAAGACCCAGGTAGCTTATTTCAATGAAAAATTGAATGATGCTAGAAGAAGATACTTAGTTTATAATCAAGAATTTTATTCCATAATTCAAGATTTGAAGAATTAGAGAATTGCTTGTTGCCTAAGGAGTGAGATAGGATGACAACAAAAAAGAGGTTTGTGCAAGCCCCCGGGATCAAGATCCTATGGCAAACCAACATAGGCACAAAAGAACACACATGTGAATGGTGTATGAAACAACAAGATACAAACATACACTATCAAAGACATAAAGAAGAAAGAAAAGAGAAAAAGGGGTGGATCAAGCCTTGATAGTCTATCCAACATGATGTTGACTAGGTCCAAGCTATTTGTCCAAAAGAACACACTCACTCTGAGGCAACGAAACTTCAGGTTGTCTGCAATATCCAAAAAAGGTGTCTTAGTGAGAAAGTCATGCCGATATTTACCTGCTCTCACCACATAATGAGAAAGTCATGCCCTCACTTAGGCTTCTCATCATACTAACCATACCAAATTTATACCTCCTGATAACTTTGATAAGGTGCCACATAACATGAACAAAGTGATTCATGAGGCAAGCAAAAATGTGTATGCTAGACACCCATGAGTAAACAAGATGGCTCCACAGGCAAGCAAAGTGTGTTATGCAAGGTGGCCATATAGCAGTTATTTACAATAGTGTAACGGTACATTCAAAGGGGTTTTTCTTAGTTTATGTAAGGTCTCAACTTCGAAAACATTGTTCCTAATGTCTCCAAGAGAGGACCAATCAAAGAATAGAAGATTTGCAACTTAGGGAATGCACTCTGCATGGCATTACCACCGAGGAATATAATATGCTAAGAGAGATCACGCTCTTGAAGGACATCACTCCCAATGTCACCATGGAGTAAGAAAACCACACAACGAAATATGAGTTGTAATTAAAATGCATAGGATAATGTCAATGTATGCCCCCACTTTAAAGGAATTGCTAAACACCATGCTATGAGCAATTATTTTAAAGTAGCAAATGACAAATGCTAATCAAACATGAGAGCTTATTTGGAAAGCCCTATGTCACACATATGTTTCCAATAAAATACATCATGAAAAGGGGTTTCCCCCACAATAAAATCCCAAAATAACACATAAGGTATCCATGAATTCAGGGTCAGTGTATGTCTTTGCTACAATATTTTTGTAGAATGAAGAGGCATCATCATCCCCCAAATAACTCATGGAACGAGAAGAATGACACAAAGATATCGAAAACAAAGAAAAAAATTTAGGTCAACATGGAAGAGACCTAAGTGTCTCAACACCTTGTGTCATCCCCAAAAGGAATACACAAGACTATCAAAAAAGAAAAAGAAGTTTACGACATATAGAAGAATGTAGATACATATAGAGGAATGCACAAAAAGAGAGATACATCAAATGAAATAGTACGAGGGATCACATTACACACATGCAATCACACAAAGAACATGTAAAGAAACAAAGTCAAGACTAGTAAGGCACATGTGAATCAACCTATAGTAGGTCACTTGCATCCCAATCTTGTTCATCATATGTGGAAGGCGAAAAACTAGCCAAAGAGACAACATCAAGTGTGGTACTAGGAGCATCACCAAGTTTAATGCATGGTGAGTCACTCTGTTTAGGAGGATCATCACGGTTGTTATCATCTAAGTTCATGGAAGAAGAAAATAATAAATTCAATTCATTATGTACTTGTTCATCAATTTTAGCAATCTCATTATCGCCATCCAAGTTAATCACAACGGGAGGTCAAATGATAATGTCCAAAGAAGGTTCTAGTCCTTGTTGTGGCTGAGATATAGGATTTTTTTGTTGTGGTGAAGAGGGAGACTCATCGTGCTTTGCTTCAATTGAGTTCGAATTTTGATTTTGTTTGTTCTCTTCACTTAACCTTTGAATGATAGCAAGACGTTTATGCTACGTTCTTTAGCATTTTTGTTTCTTTTGGTACAATTTTCAATTTGTGTTTGTGTAGGAGTGGGTTTATCAACCGTAGGTTTCTTTTCTTCCCTTAGAGGAGGAACAAAAGGAACCATGGAAGGTTGTTCAACCACTTTCTCTTTAGCTTTGTAAAGTTGTTTGATCTTAGGAGGCACAATGAGACTTGTTTGGTTATCTCTTGGTCTTTTGTAGGAAATAGGAAAAGTATTTCTCATCCAGTTTGGTCTTGGTTACTTGGAAGGGCTTTTGGTTCTACCATGGCTTCGTCAAGGATATGAGGTTCAATCATTGGCTGAGGCATGTTGCTAAGGGATAATTCTACTATGCGCTTTGCCTTAAAATTTTGGTAAGATTTAAAAAAGAATTCTTCATGAGGTTTAATAGGTTCTATGGGTTCGAGCCAAAAGAAATCCAATGAAAAGTTCCCACGGGAAGACACAGGATTAAAGCCACTATGATGCACAATATAGATTTCATATCCAAAATGAAATTTTAAACATTTATGCATGACTGACGCGATGGCTTCCATGGTGTGTAGCCATGGATAGCCAAGCTTCACACAGAATTGATCCTATGTCAGGATGATGGAGAATGAGACATCTAATTGTTTCAGTCCAACTTTTAAAGGAAGAGTAATTGAACCTATCATAAGGCAAGCAAAACCATTATGTGTTTTTATCCATGCTTTGGAGTTATCATATGTATCTTGATAGAGTTCATGCACTTGAGTAAGAATTCTTCAGTGATCACATTCTCTACATAGACGTGATCAATTAATATCCCATTAGAGGGCTTGTCGTTGATTTGGCCAGCTATGTAAAGAGGACCATTAGGTGCATTTTTTATTATATATTTTTGTGAGAAAGCAATTTCAAGAGTCATTTTGGTTTGGCCCTTATGACTTGGTTTATTTTCAATCAATCCAACCATATTATCCATAGGAATTTGTTCATTCTTATCCATATTATAATTATCTGTGTCAACATTCATCACATCATTTTTAGTTTCACTAGCTTTGACAAATAAAATATTAGGATTTGGCATGGGGTTGGTAAAGATTTGTAGGTTTTGATTGGGAGGGGAAAAAAACTAATTACCTCGATCATTAACACCACCAATTTGAATATGATTGGAATCAATGAGGTCTTGCACCATATGTTTAAGACACTTACAATGTTTTGTATCATGTCCATTTTGATGGTAAAAATGACAATAGGAGTTTGGTCTAAAGTTTGAAGGAAATGGCTTGGTAGGGTCAGGAGCTTTAATAGGGGGTAGGGGAAAAAAAAATTAGAAGTTGCAACATGGTGTTATGAAAGGTATCATGTAAGGGAGTAAATTGTCTATTCAGATCCCCAAATGCAAAAGGATTTGTCTTCTTTATAGTAGCCACTTGGGTATCAACATGTTGGGTTGGTTGAGGGGGATTTAGTTGGAGAAATCCATTATTCGGTTTCTTGAAAGGTTGGTAGTTGTTGTGAATTGTGGTTCTGACTTTTCATGATGACTAGAGTTGGGTTTTGTTTCACGACTACTAATTGAGTTTTGATAATCACAGAGGGTGGTACACAAGTGTACGAAGGAAGGAAATTTCATCATGTCAAGCTTATCTTGAATCTTAGTTTATAATTTCTCAATGAACATTCATTGAAGGTCAGGATCAGGAATCTTTATGTTGAGTTGGGAATAAATCAATTGGTATTGTGAAAGGAAGTCAGTGACCTTTTCATCATCCTTTTACTTACGTCTCATCAAATCAGCCAGTGTCGTCTTAGGATTCATATGCACTTGGAAATGGTTGATAAAGGCATAAAAAATTTCATTGAATGAACAAATTGATTTATTCGGCAACAAGCAAAACCATTCCAAGGCAGTATCTTTCAAGGACTTAGGAAAAAGCTTAGAAAAGAGCTTATCTTCAAGGATAAAATCACTACATAAGGCAGTACAAGAGGAAACATGGTTAGAAGGATCTCCTTTTCCTCCATATTTTTCAAATCTAGGAATCTCTATACCTTGTGGTATTGGCATTCTTAATATCTCCAAGGATAAGGGATTGCTTTTGACATAGTATGAAGGTTGGCCATTTTGATTTTGGTTTATGGTGGAAATTTTTCGTTGAAGGGATGAAACATTTTGCAAAAGCTGGTTAAGAATGGCGTCATTGGTTGTGTTTTGGTATGGAGGTGAATATGGTGGAGGTGTATATGTGTTTGAGGCGAAAGTGAAAGGAAAACTTATGGGAGGTGAGGTTGTAGGAGATATGACGTTAGATGTCACAGAGGTATAAGGATTGCTAGTGGAAATACCCAAGGTAGGAATGACATTGCTAGTAGGTTGCATCATTGTGGTAACTTGAGGGTTAGTGTAGGTAGGAATAAAGGCAATGGTTGTAGGGGGAGGAATTTGAGTTCCTCCTTGAGCATTGTTTGAAGTTTGAGCACAACTAGCCATTGAGGTACAAGGTGTTTGCCAAAAATGTGAGCTAAGTTACACACAATCTCTATTCCCTTTTAGCTTTCAATCATTCGATGTATGTTATCTATGGTAGGGATAGCAGTATTGAAATTTTTTCAATACTCACAAGATCTTGTAGACATGCAAATTCTTCATGGATTTGGATTATGTTTTCTGGAGGGACACTAGCAACCTTTGTTTCATCACTTTTCACATTGCTTGTAGGTAAGGTAGGCATAGGAACAGAGTTATCAAAGGTATGGTCCATACCTAGTGAACTAGTGTCAACACTATGAGTGAAAGAGCTAGACAACCCAAGATCCACAATGAGTGTACTATCACAGGATGACATGATTCTCGAAATATGTCTCACTATAGCATTAGCAATAGGACACCAAGTTGTAAAGCTCATACAAGGGACAATCAAGGAAGGATAATGAATGTGAGATAAATGTAATGAACACAAGATAAATGATATGCTTTAATTCCAATTCTTATGTTTAAAAATGCACTTGAAATGAAACCAATAATGAAAAGATTTCCAATGACAGTAATTCTTCAAAATGAAATAGTAACCTAAAGGTAGCAAGCAGAAGCACAAATAACAAGATTTCAATGCTCTAAAATGTAGACTTAGACCTAATCAGGGACTAGTACTCCTAGCTAGGCATATGAGTCCCACATAAGGTTTTTGGAAGGTTCTGACTGTGAAAACCAGAGACCAAACAATACTCAAGAATCTGCCAAAAAGACCTATACAGGGACCAGTATGCCCAGATGGGTGTATGAATCCTAGTTAGGGCTTTTAAGACTGAATCATCAAATTCTAAACTAATTTCTATGTCTCTAAATTGTGTGTTCAATTGATTGTTTTTGAAAATACAATTTTTTATGCAATTGAATTTATATGCAAATGTGAAATAGAGAACAAAATGATCTAATATGAGATGCAATTTGAATATAAATCTAATACTAAATGAATGAAGAATGCTTCTAGATGCAATAGCAATTCCATTTTTCTACTTTTTTTTTATGAAATTGAATGATGCAAACATGCAAAAATGCAACCTATATGAACTTTTCACTAATGCAAACTTTAGGAGCCATAAATGCAATTCAACTAATGCAAATCTAATGCAACCTAGATCTAGGGCTACACTGGTCTCCAAATCAAAAATTCAAGGGTCCAAAGGTCGGGTTCGCCAAAATGAAATGATATGAAAAGAAGGGGGATAAGTGTTCACCAAAATGAAGGTGTGATAAGCCCCTATATTTCTCCTTATTTCATTAGGAAACTAGATCTCTCAACTAAGTGACTATCAACCCTTAGGTGAATCGACTCAATTGAGAAATCTAGTGGGTTCCTTGTGTAATTGTAACCTAAAAACCTTAAAACATTAAATTTGTCTTATAAATTGAATGGAACAGTGAGGTACTTGGTGGAATGAAGATGCCAAAACAAGGTCTGCAAACTTTGAAAACTACTTTTTAGGGCTGCACCGGGACTAATACGTCAGTCTAGGCATATGATTCCTACTACAAGGTTTTTTAGGATCTTTTTGAATCTTCTGAACCCAGATCTGACACTATTGAATACTGCTAAAAGACCTTAGTAGGGACTAATACGCTAGTTTGGGAGTATGAGTTCATCTACAAGTATCAGAATGATATTTCTATAGCCTCTAGTGATCTTATGCAGCTTCCTTCTTGTCCAATCTTCAAGCCTTGTAAGTCTAAATTCTGGTCTATAGGTGAGTTTTCGTGAAGATGACAGCTTCTTGACAACTTTGACAACTTTGCAACTTTCTCCAATCTCACTCTTCAATGTATCTTCAACCTAAATCTATAAATCACACATCAAAGAGAGGGAAATGATGTTTTGTTACGGAATGGGAGTTTTCCTTGGTCAAACCTCATTTTGGTAATTAAACCTTAATGAGAAATGAAATATGAATGGAAGAAATGATGAATGAACAAATGCAATGTTGCAACTCACCAAACCCTTGAAATGAAGGTGGCAAACTTGTGTGAAATGGCTAGCATGAATGTGGATCTTGACTCTTGATTGAATGCTTGAAACTTTGTCTTGAATGCTTGCTTGAATCATGAAACCTACATCACAAATGTTTGCTCACAAACATATATGATGCATGAAGACTTTGACATGATGCTTGAATCTTGAATATTGCTCCAAATGCTTGATGATTTTCTCTTGAATTCTCTTAATCTCATAATATTTCCTTAAGAAATGCTCTCTTGAAATTCTTAGATGACTTGGAAACTTGCTAGGAGAAATTATGTGAAATAACCTTGTATTTATACTTGTTTATGTTTAATTTCCCAAAATTACAACACTACAAGCCGACATTCAAAAATTGAAACTAAGGAAAATAAAATCCCACCAAGAAATTGATTTAAAATAGGTCCTAGGCTCAAGGGGGACTCATATGCTAGGTTGGGGTATGATTCCTAGGCCCTTAAACTTGGGACACACATCTTGAAAAGTGTGATATTTAATATGACATTTAAATTTTGAGGCCCAAACCTAGGGAGGACCCATACGCCCCATTAGGCGTATGAGTCCCAGATCCCTAAATCTAGAACACAACCAAAATATTAAATCATGAAGTGTCATTTATTAAATTTTGGGATTCTCCTCAGAAAAATGCAATTTACTAGGATTGTGGATGCAAAATAGAACCAATTAAGGCATGAATAAGCCAAATTTCAAGAGGGGGGACTTAAAAAAGTGTGAAAATGTAAAAGGATACATTTTTTTTACACTACAAATACTTCAGGAAAAGGGCAATACGCAACTCCCAATCACACCATGCTAGATAAATAGACACCAAAGTTCCCTAGCCACACTTTGTTAGCCGATGAGAATGATTGAATAGGCTAACTCTGTCAAACTGTTGAATAGGCTAGGAAGGGGACATTACATTTACTCAATTTGCATAATATCTCAATTGAAATAAAATATATTTTATTTAGCTATTTAGTAATTATCATTCTTATTTTATTGAGTTTTTCTCAAGGTTTTTTTTAGTACATTTAATTTCACAACTATTGTTTTATCTTTTAATTACTAAACTAATTTAGGTTAGTTTTATCCAATCTAATTAAAACTTGTGTGTATCATAAAAAGTCATCCAAATATTAGAAACATGTATTAAATACAATATATTGTCTAGGTTATCTTCCTTATAGATTCAAATGATTAGAGTTGTTGGTTACTCCAATTTCTTAAACATGTCTATCCATCCAGCTATACAAATATAGAGGATAAAATAATGATTTAGTTCAAGTGGATGTTCTAAAATGACATGAATATACTATTATCCCTAATAGAAAAGTCATCTAGTAATCAAAATTCATTTATGATCTAGGTAAATAATGGTATCCTCACCTTTAAGGGAAAAAATATAATGATGCTATTATATAGATTAAATTTCTAAGTTGGAAAATTAATTTTCTATAAATATTTACTTATAAATTAAGATAAAAACACATTCTAATTTATAATTTAGTTCAATTTCATGTTCAATAATATTGGCAGGATAGCTTATTGGCCAAGGAGGAATGAAGGTGGATCCATTTTGATGAGGTGATTAAGATGAATGCCACCCTTGGAGATTTTACTTCGAACATCAAGGAATAATATTTTGTAAGGACACATATAAAAAATAATACATGCAATGTCAACTAATGCAATTAGGACTAATCAATATAAGACTACACTAATACTTTTCACGCATTCTCTACAAAGATCAACATATAAAAAAATAAATTAAGAACCATCAAGTAGTCAAGTACCAGAATGTTCAATATTTATAGATTCAATCAAACAAAGATGAAATATTTTTCATTGTGAGATCCTAGGGACTACTTGCTAGTATGCATTGAAAGTGGAAGAGAAACATAAGCCCAAAAGTATGAAAGGACCTCTCATAAGTGTCAAACCAAAGTGATACAATAGAAGAAGGTTCATAGGGAAGTGATAAATTAAGGATACTTTTCCATTGAATCATAGACCAAAAAAGTGGAAATAAAACCGAGAAGGATATCAATATGTGGTGTGAACTATACAAGATCCCATGAAATTACTAGAAGATTTTTTATTCCAACAAGGCTCTCCTAACAAAGTCACGAGATAGAGATTTAAGTCAACATCATTACATATAGATCAACTTTAAAACATTGAAGGAGAATATATCATTGATGTAGACAAACATGCCATCATTATAGTTATAAACAAACTTTTGCTAGAGGATGAGGAGCACTTGTTCCAATTTTAGATGTGGGTCAATGGAAAGGCATTACATTTAATGGAAGTTAGAATAACTTGATATCTTCGATAGTGATTTTGGTGATGAAGTTAAAAATAACATGTAAATCTTATCTATATTCAATTAGATGGGTGAGTTAGGTTTAATACATGCATGATACTTAATAATATTGTATCTCCTATTCTACCAAATCCTCCAAAGATGAATTATTCTATGTCATGGTGTCATTTGAATTTTGTGATGTTCCTTTGGGATAATCCTACATGTACACTTGCTACAATGTTTATGAGGATATACTTTTGATATTCGTCATTAGACTTACCATCAAGAAATATAAGATATGAGTTGTGGCTCTCACAAAGCTAATATCTTTGATCAACACAAATTAATGCACTAAAAAACAACTTTCCATATTGATACACTTGTATTTCTCATGATAAGATTTCATGAGAGATAAGGTTATGATTGCTAAATGTGATCCATCATGAACTTTAAAAAAAAGGAAGATAGACCATTTTCTATCATGATATTAACATGTGTTCACCTCATTAATTAGTTCAAAACCTCTAAATTCTTGGGTTAAATATTTGATCAATCACATCCCTTATATATAGATCGAGCCACTCTCTATTTTCCCTTTCAATCCATGATCTTCTTCTTTTTATTTTGATTTTACTTCATGTTGAGTTTCCCAATTTATTTTTGAGCTCTTTGGTTTTGGAGGACCAATATTACTTAGTTCTCTTTAATGGTTTGTATCTTTGAAATCCTTCCAATTTTTTGGATTGTAATTATCTCACTTAAAGATATTGATCTGTATAGGATCTAGACTAGATTGCAGTATTTAAATGCTTAACTTTTACAATGCTTTTACAATGATTATTCCAAGTTAATTAAATCAAAATTAACTTATGGAAATAACAAAATGAAAGTAATAACAAGGTGATTATAACAGAAAGGAAGGAAATGAGAGAAAGAAAGAGAGAGAAGAAGAGAAGTGCAAACAGTTGATAACAGAGTTCGTCACAAAATGTGACTACGTCTCTGGGTCCACTCCAATAGAGAGACCGATCCGATTAACTCCAAAAATCAATTACAAAAACACCATAACCATTCTCCAAGCACTTCGGCAGCATAACAGCGCTCTGGCATACAAGAATGACTTGAAAAACTCTTCAACAAGACCTCTCTTTCGTCACCTCAGCATCAAGACTTCATTACCTGAAAAAAACTTGGATAGCAACTCTCACCTCACACCCCTTTTAATACATAAAATTTTCTCAAATTGGCCTTTAACCAATTGATTTACAAAATATTCCTTATCTCTCCAAAATACATAAAAATCTTCAAATCTCCCTTTATTTACATAAAAATCTTTAAAATAACCTCCATTATTTTCATAATAATTTTTAAAAATCTCCCTATTTTACATAATATTTTCAACCTCCTCCATTTTTAACATATATTAATCTTTAAAAATATTTTAGAGCCCTTCAATCTTTCTTCTTTTCGGGCTTTATGGTTTTGGAGGTTACATTTTTATAAACAAAAGTTGTTTGTTTTATAGTTATAAGGGAGTTTGTTTTATTAAATTAGGGCATTTAGGTTAACAACTTAACAAAATGAACAGATGCCATATATATTCTAGACCGGTTCAGTGGTTTAGTGGTGGCTGTCCATTTTGGAACCCGGCCGGTTCGGGGTTCCAAACCCATCGGCCGTTTTATTTTAAAACAAATTTCAAACGAAACACATAACAAAATGCAACGGTCACCTGATATAGATAACGGTCGAATGTTTGGCAGACTGGTCAACCAAAAAACTCGCGCGCTAACGGTGAGGAGTTCGAGCCCCATGCGGGCCATATAAAAGTTTTCATAACAAAAACAACGAACGCCGATGCAGCAGGGACAAGCCACGTGCCGCACCAGGAGGGTGCCACGTGGCAAGCTCTAACTGGATAATCTCGACGACGTACCTGCTGACTAGATGCCTACGTGTCTGCCACTAGATGATGACATGTCCTGCCAACTATGCCGCTGACTCAGATGATGACGTGGACGATGACTGTGCGCTGACTAATGACGTGTACCGCTGACTGGTGTACGGATGACACATGTCAACGCATGATTCGCTGCCCTTGTTGACATCACCGTGCCACGTCGACATGTACGGACCGTACGGACTGCCACGTGTCACCTTTCAATTAGTCCATTTCAGATTTTGTACCATGTGCTAACGTCAGATATACGGATGATGATGTCATCATTGTACCTTCAACTCCACCAAGTCAACCTAAAACTTTGACTAGTTGTATCTTGAGCCTCCGATGTCGGATTTTGACGAAACGAACACCGTCAGAATCATCTCGACGAGCTCTTCGTGATGATGCTTACTTCAAAAACTTTTGACAACATTATTTTTTTGCTTCTTGGACGCCCTCTGATCCTAGTTTGACCCAAGGTTTGACTGGCCATAACTTGCACAAACGGACTCTTTTCGCTTTGTTCGAGCTGCGTTGGAATCAGGATGAGCTCTTTCTGATGGTGTTGATTCTGAAGAGAACAGACACTTCAATTTTCACTAAAAAATGTCCACCGGATCAGGCCTCCCCACTGAAGACCTTTTGGACCTCCAAAAGTGGCATTTAATCTGACATTAAGTGAGGACTTGGCCTCCCCACTTGTCCTGTATCCCCTGTACATCTGAATACCTGGCTCACAAGCACAATGAAGACTGCAATAACATTGTTGAACATAAACATAACTTTATCACTTCCATAAGCATCTACATCAATTGTCGTAGCCACTAACCAACAAAAATTGACTAGCATCAAGCTGAACAACAATGCAGAAATGAAAGAGAATAAGTCAACAACACATCGATCCTTTACAACATGAACATTTTTACCCAAGGAACTATCAACGCTTTCAATTATCTTTTTCTCATGCTGTACTGCAAGTGCATTCTGCAACATCTGACCCTGGTTAGCTACTCCAAGTTCAAGTGTAGAACCACCTGTACTGACAGACATAAGAGTTAACTCTTTACTTGCATTAATTACCCTCTTTAACTGCCCTGTGTTTGCAAAAGAACGATTAGTCTTAATCCTGTGAGAATGTACAATATAATTTGCCATCTTTAAACAAGTGATAATGATTCTTTTCCCAGAAGATTGCTTTTCATAAAAGATAAGGGCTACCAAGCACTATCCACAATATCCAATGGAACTACATCAAATTGTACTTCATCCACAAACTTACTAGTGATTGTGAACCTTAAGGTGCATTGTTTTGTTACTTGCAACTTATCATTTTCACAAATCCAACCTAGTGGATAAGGTTTTTAAGTTGTGTAGTTTTCAATCCCAAGTTCTTTACAACACTTTCTGAAATTAAATTCACCTGAGATCCACTATCTATGAGTGCATCAATTTTACTATTTTTAGCAACAACCCTTAAATGAAACAGCTCATTCCTTTTCACATCTTCAGAGAAATCATTAACTGTAGATGAAGAAGCACAACTAGCAACAGAAACACCAGAAATAGGAGCTTTACCTTTTAGACCCATCGCTGTTATCTTAGTCTCATCATCTGAATCTGAACCAAGATCCATAACAACATTCATGGCTTTCTCCTTACCTTTCTGTTTCTGATTACGTCTTTGAGCCCACTTAGGCCTTAGTTCGGGATGTAACTTCCAACAGTGATCTTCATCATGACCTTCCTTGTCACAATGAGTGCAAGAAAGTTTCTCATCCTTCTTAACTGTAGCTGCCTTCTTTCCTTTCCCTGTCTCTGCATTCTTGGAAGATTTCTTTACATCATTATCAAACTTGTCAATGAAAGATCCTTTACCCCTTGACTCTAAGTGTGTAGCTTGAACAGACACTTCATCCAAATTACAAGGGTTCAAAACCAAAATGGAATGCCTAAGGTAGGAATGTAGACCTCCTATGTATTTCAACAACGTGTCCTGGGTATACAAAGGAACATTCAAAGCAATAGCCCTTTTCCTGAATTCATGGGTGTACTCTTGGACAGTTTGACCTTTCCCTTGCCTAAACATTTTCCAATCCATCATTAATTGTTGCATATGTCCTAGGGGATAAAACTGCTTCTTAAGAGCATTAACAAACTCTGCCCAAGTTAAATTGACTCTACCATGTTGTGAAACTTCTGCCTTAGACTTACTCTCCCACCAGGTTAAGGCTGTACCTCCTAAACGAAGAATAGCTAATTGGATCCTATCAACATCATCTAATAGGTTTTGCACTCTACAGTAGACTTCAATTTGTTGAATCCAATCATCCAATTTCTCAGCATTAAGTTCACCACAATATTTAGGCAAGTCAAATTTTACATCCAATTTAATTTTAGGCTTATACCCACTCTTGAAAAGATTAGAAGAAATAGAATGAGGAGAAGATGGAGAAGAAGGAGAAGGAGAAGAGGGAGGAGAAGAAGAAAAGGGATGATCTAGTTTCTTGCCACCATCTCCATGTTGTTTCCCTTTCTTGTCTTCACGAGCATCTTGCTTCGACGAACATTCTTCACGTTCCTTCTGCTCTTGTCTCTCTTGAAAAAGAATGTCCACCTTAGCCTTCATCTCGAGGAATGCTCTTCGAAACTCCTGCTCATTGATTTCTTCAGGAACCTCCATTCCAAAAACTGACATCTTCAAAAATGTTCTACGCTTCCCGATCTCAGGATCAAAGTCTTCGAGTTTGCCTTCGCCCTTCTGAATCTTGGATCTCGTTAGCATTCAAAAATAAACTACAACAATAGTCAACTGAGCTCTGATGCCAACTTGATCTGTATAGGATCTAGACTAGATTGCAGTATTTAAATGCTTAACTTTTACAATGCTTTTACAATGATTATTCCAAGTTAATGAAATCAAAATTAACTTATGGAAATAACAAAATGAAAGTAATAACAAGGTGATTATAACAGAAAGGAAGGAAATGAGAGAAAGAAAGAGAGAGAAGAAGAGAAGTGCAAACAGTTGATAACGGAGTTAGTCACAAAATGTGACTACGTCTCCGGGTCCACTCCAATAGAGAGACCAATCCGATTAACTCCAAAAATCAATTACAAAAGCACCATAACCATTCTCCAATAACTTCGGCAGCATAACAGCGCTCTAGCATACAAGAATGACTTGAAAAACTCTTCAACAAGACCTCTCTTTCATCACCTCAGGATCAAGACTTCATTACCTGAAAAAAACTTAGATAGCAACTCTCACCTCACACCCCTTTTAATACATAAAATTTTCTCAAATTGGCCTTTAACCAATTGATTTACAAAATATTCCTTATCTCTCGAAAATACATAAAAATCTTCAAATCTCCTTTTATTTACATAAAAATCTTTAAAATAACCTCCATTATTTTCATAATAATTTTTAAAAATCTCCCTATTTTACATAATATTTTCAACCTCCTCCATTTTTAACATATATTAATCTTTAAAAATATTTTAGAGCCCTTCAATCTTTCTTCTTTTCGGGCTTTATGGTTTTGGAGGTTACATTTTTATAAACAAAAGTTGTTTGTTTTATAGTTATAAGGGAGTTTGTTTTATTAAATTAGGGCATTCGGGTTAACAACTTAACAAAATGAATAGATGCCATATATATTCTAGACCGGTTCAGTGGCTTAGTGGTGGCTGTCAATTTTGGAACCTGGCCGGTTCGGGGTTCCAAACCCGTCGGCCGTTTTATTTTTAAAACAAATTTCAAACGAAACACATAACAAAATGCAACGGCCACCTGTTATAGATAACGGTCGAATGTTTGGCGGACTGGTCAACTGAAAAACTCGCGCGCCAACGGTGAGGAGTTCGAGCCCCATGGGGACCATATAAAAGTTTTCATAACAAAAACAACGAACGTCGATGCAGCAGGGACAAGCCACGTGCCGCACTAGGAGGGTGCCACGTGGCAGGCTCTAACTGGATAATCTCGACGACATACCTGCTGACTAGATGCCTACGTGTCTGCCACTGGATGATGACATGTCCTACCAACTGTGCCGCTGACTCAGATGATGACGTGGACGATGACTGTGTGCTGACTGATGACGTGTACCACTGACTGGTGTACGAATGACACATGTCAACGCATGATTCGCTACCCTTGCTGACATCACCGTGCCACGTCGACATGTACGGACCGTACGGACTGCCACGTGTCACCTTTCGATTGGTCCATTTCAGATTTCGTACCATGTGCTGACGTCAGCTGTACGGATGATGACGTCATCACTGTACCTTCAACTCCACCAAGTCAACCTAAAACTTTGACCAGCTATATCTTGAGCCTCCGATGTCGGATTTTGACGAAACGAACGCCGTCAGAATCATCTCGACGAGCTCTTCGCAATGATGCTTACTTCGACAACTTTTGACAACATTATTTTTTTCGCTTCTTGGACGCCCTCTGATCCCAGTTTGACCCAAGGTTTGACTGGCCATAACTTGCACAAACGGACTCCTTTTCGCTTCGTTCGAGCTGCGTTGGAATTAGGACGCTGAGCTCTTTTTGATGGTGTTGATTCTGGAGAGAAATGAGACACTTCAATTTTCACTGAAAAATGTCCACCGGATCAGATATGGTCTCATTTTGGCTATTAATGTTCCTTCAAATCAACAAATCATGCATGGTTTTAGGGTTTGTTATAATGACAGATCAAGAATTTTCACCATTGATTGATATTGCTAGCTCAAAAAATATTGGGACCTAACCTTCATCAAATCAGGCATAGTTAAGGTATTTTGTGGGATCATTAAACCATGAGGGGATAAATGCATGCAAATGGGGAACAAAAGGGGGTCAAAAGTGGCCAATTTTTTCTAAAATAAGTGAAATATAAACTTGGATGAGTAATTCAAGATGTGTATGATCAAAATTTTAAGGTATGATAAGAATGATAATTATGGTACTCTAAATCTAGTTTCTAAAATACTAAAGATATTTAGAAACAGTTAAATTTAACGGGGTGAAATATTGAGTACACACTAAAGTGTTAGCATTTTTATCACTAAAATATAATAGTGTTTGGTATGTGTCCCCATTTTTTTTGCTACATTAGGTATTTTAAAAAATAGTTGGTGGAAATATATCCATGGGTGAGAATTACAATTTGTATATCTTTTGCTGAGTTGTTTTATTTTTTATTTTCTTCAAGTGGGTGCATACTAAAAAAATTACATCACTGAGTGTGCACATCACATAACTTACAAAAATTAATAAAAAATATAAATTATTAGTTTTTGAATATGTATAGAATGAAGCTTATTATGATCCTAAAATAGATTTTTTTCAAATTTTGATAAGGAGGTCAAAGTCATAAAAAAATCAATGCATATATATTGGAGGAATGCATGAAGTCTATTTTCAAATAAAATAAAAATAAATACCTTAACTTATTTAGAATATTAAAAAAATTGTATGGCTAGAAAGCAAAGAAGTAGCTCTTCCTTTTGGTGGCGGTTTCATAAAATTTTACAATAAAAACATATAAACTTGATGAGGTTGAACTTTGAATTCAAGATATTTTATGTTATAAACATGAATTTGTGAGTCACAAGAGATGTCCAACTCTTAGGCTTGGAAATACAAGTAGTAAATGGGTGGGATGATTAAAAAATTTGAATTTAAGGTAAGTTAAAATGTGTACATGTTAAAATATAATCACATTGTGTCTTTCATAATGTGAATGCATGTTGTTAAAAATTCAAGGTTAGTCTCTCATTTCCATGTACTTACTCGAGGAGGTACACATGAAAACATCTCGCATGTTATGAGCCTTGTTAGTTTGAAAATTTTATAATGTTGTGTTATTGTTCAAAGAAAAAAAGGTTTGCATTCATGGTGGTCCTTGATAACCTTTGAAATAGGTTCAACAAAGAAAAGATAATGATATCACAACTATGTGACACTATTGTGCAAAGTGTCAAGGATAACAGCCTAACTCTAACTATTTTTTATTATGCCATTGGTCAATTCTCAACACATCAATTCCTTCATGGGGCCATCTTTTGGTGGGATCTTCTATGTAGTCCATTCAAAAGGAGAAATTATTGTGGTAGGTGTAGGATTCAATTCTATAGTTGATAAACAACTACAAGGGGTCATCTTCATTCATTAAAATCTAGGTTCTTATGTAGTTCACACTGAAACATAGAAAAAGTGAAACCTCAAGATTTGACCCTAGGGTTTTATGCACTTTTTTAAAATGGTTTCATTCATTTATTAGAGATTTTATGTGGTAGTGGGGTTTGATGGATTTGGACAAGGTATAAGACTAACTTACAACCTAAAAGGCGAGTCAACCTACCCTTGACCAGATATGAATTGGATTTAAAAATGAAATGCAATGATCCCACTACCCTAATGATGCAAAAAATTGTTCTAATGTGAATATGGGAAATCCTAGATGTCATAGAGGAAATCGGAAACCAAAAAAAAAAGGGGAGGACACTATGCACCTGTGGTACAAATTTTAGCCTGATTTGCTGGGACGTTTCCTCTGGGGGCACTACTGTCCTTCTAGGGATTTTTCGGATTTATTTTTGCTAATGTCGGGTCTACAATTCTATTTCTTGTCTACCAACTTGTTAGATCTGTGTCAAATATTTCTATAATTGAATTTTTGTGAGTCGCCAAGGACTAGGGTTTCGAATGCAATAATGAACAAAGTGTCTTCAAACTTCCTTTGATCATATTTAACCTGTATCATGTACATT
This sequence comes from Sequoia sempervirens, assembly GCA_007258455.2. Lineage (NCBI taxonomy): Eukaryota > Viridiplantae > Streptophyta > Pinopsida > Cupressales > Cupressaceae > Sequoia > Sequoia sempervirens. The sequence continues at coordinate 119,923 of VDFB02042780.1, forward strand.
CACAAAGGGAGAAAATGTTGGGCCGTTTTAGGGGCTTACATCAGTCAAACCCCATGTAAGTGTTTCCACTTCCAAAATGGTAAGGTCAATGATAAACTGATAATGGAAAGGAAGGAAATGATGAATGAACAAATGCTACAACTCACCACCCTTGAATGGCTTGGACTTGAAGGACTGAAGTCATACACGTCACTTCAAGGATCTTGGATCTTTTTTGATAGATTTGCTTGAATGCTTGAATGATTGGAGACCTATAACAATGTTATCCTTCACAAAGCACCATGAATGTATACATAAACTTTGACATGATATTGAATCTTGAATTGCTGCAATAAATCTCTAATAGATGCTCTTGACTTGCTAAATAATGCTCTTGATCATAATACTTGCTCTTAATTCTCACTTGTTGCTAGATATATTTGAAATGATGCAATAACTAGGTGTTTATACACTATTATTCTAATTTCCTGAAAGTTAGATCCTGATGGCCAACTTTAGATATTCAAATTTGAAATAATAAAGTGTCACAATCGACATATTTGAATTTGGAGCCAAAATAGGGGGACATAGGCGCTAGTGTCCCAACACTATTTTGAAAATTTTTAAGTGTTAGGGACAAAGTATTAAATGAGAGCATTTGTTCTTGTAAGAAAGCTAAGGTAGTGGAACAACTTCCTACACTAATCTTGAGAGGAGAATAATGAAAAACTTTTATAGATCTTTAACAGTTACAAAAACTTTTAAAAAAATAAACACAAATAGTGTGCATACCACAACACAATGATTTACATGGGGAAAATCCTTACGGGAGAAAAACCACACACTCCAAAAGTCACTCAATATATTATTCAGAAATCACAAAGATTACAATATACTTGTAGAGCAAGCTTCTCACATGAATATCACCACTTAGAGTTCTAGAGGCAACACAACCGCTATCAGACTCTCATAATACATCGCAATAGACAGCTATATAATACAATGCCCTCATAAAATAGGGTTTCCTTCTAGGGAAAGTCAAGCTAATAAAATATCAACTGTCAAATATGAGACATAATGATGAATGGTCCAGATTTATAATAATAAAATATAAATAAAATTTTCCTTTTAGGGGCGTTGCCTCCAAGCCCTCACCATGGCACACTGCCCCTGGACCCCAGCCAGGGGGATGATCCCCCCATTCCCTGCCTTTTGTCGTCATTTGAATAGTACCTTATGTAATTGCAAGGTTGAGACACATTTTCTCAGTAGTTTTATGCTTGCAAATTGTTAGAAATTGTTTTAAATTAGGCCATAAAATGTATAATTTAGGAAATTAGGAGCTTGATTAGGTCCATACAATTAAGGGGGGACAAAACATAGTGTGAAATTGTCAAGGGTCACAATTTACAACGCTACACACAAAATAAGAATGGTGCCCATTTCATATTCAATAAAACTTTGAGTTTTAGCTATCAAAATAAACTTTCACACCACACCAAGTTCTTAAGCAACAAGTTTTGTGGGATTTCTCCATGCCCTAAAAATTATCTTACCAAATCCTTTTACCATGATTAACATTAGCCTAATCTCTATTATTGATGAAAGATGGATTTGAACAATTAGATCTTGCTAAAGGATATGGTCTTTCTAAAGTCAATTCCTTCCTCATTAAGGAGAAAGGAGGGTGATTCTCAAGGTAGGTTGGATATTTTCTTGTAAAGAAAACCTTATAAAATACCCTCTTATCCTAGTAGAGCCCAAAACAGAGGAGTTTCCTTTGATCATAAATTATTACATAGTCATCCCTATCATAAGCAAAAAGTCATTCATCTTCATTTGGCATCATTTAGTGAGTTTCTCTTTAAGGATTTGGGAGATTGCATCTTTAAGATCCAACATACTCCACCTTATCTAAATGTACAATCATTGTCCAAGATAGACATTGCTAGTGCAAGGAAAACATAGATAAGCTAGCCAAGCTAGTTGTCTTAGCACGTCAATAGGTTTTTAGTTACTAAAAAGTTATAAAGTTTCAATTAAGTTCCTTGTCACAAGCTAAATAATTCACTAGGAGATTAAAAAATTAAGTGCAAGGGCTTTTGAATTACTAAGGCATTGATTGGAAGATTACCATGAGTGCAACTATAAAGAGCTTGGCACAAGTAGAATGCATATTTCTTTGGAATAATATGCAAAAGCACAAATTGAGCTTGAAATAAGATTTTCAATAGGGTTCATTACAAAATATAAGTCCAACTATAAAATTAGGATACTAGAGCACAATTTGAAGCTACATCTAGGACAAAAAAGCATTGAAGAGTGCAAAAAAATGAGTATGACAATAATTGGTATGAACTATCACTCTAATTGGGATTATGCACACCCTATTGTTATAGCGAAAATTTGTAGGGAACTCCAAAATTAAACCAAGATAAATTAAAAAAAAAGGGTTAGGGCTAGAACACAAGACAAGGCAAAGGAAATAAGATAAAACATAGTCAAACCAAACATAGAGATATGTACAAGTCACAAGATATATCTAAATAGATAAGAAAAAACTTAATATTAAGATCCACACAACAATCAAAACTTAAATATGACTCTAGACACTTATACACACTTTGGGGGACCCAAAACTAATATGCAACTACTATGGAGGAGGCAAAACTTTCAAACTAAAATATGTAGAAAAGACCTAGAAAAAATTCTCACCTTTTTCATGATGATGTTTATATTTTCAGCTACAAAATATAACTTATTTTACTTTCCTACAAGAGCCTATTACTTTTGGAAAGGAAAAATAAAATTTTAATTTGATGCCCTTGATTGTAATGAAACTACACATTACAATAAAAACTTGAATCATGGAATTTTATTTTATTTTTTATTTATTCCCATAAAATGTGATTCAACAAATAGATAGGTCAATAAATTTATTCCAACACATAAGAAATAATAAATTTTCATAATCCACGATCTAATCATTTTCCTAGTGGCTAACCTTTTAAAGCAAATGAAAAAGTAAACTATCATACCTAGTCATGATCTCCAAATTTATTGCTTTAGGCATAATATCAATATTAATCAAGCATTACAATTCCTTTTCCTCTAATCTTGTAATCAAGTGTCAAATAAAGAATATATATTCAAGGAGGGACTATCATCTTCATTAAAAAGATCACAAATTTCATCAAATTAGAAAGTCTCATATTTGACAACATATACAGTATGTTCTAAGGGCCTTGGTGCTTTGAGTTGATCACTTTTACCAAAATTGATATTCTCATAATTGTTTGAGTCACAAGAGTAACTCAAAAGCTCATTAGAGTCATCAATATCAAATAGAAATGACGAAGATACCTCATTGGAAGAACCTATTTCTTAATATTTCATCTTTGTTGTTCCACATTCAATACAACTTTGTGAACAAATATGAGCACCCATACCTATAATTGACCTCATAGACTAAACATCTAAATCAATAGGGTTATAAGTGCATCACCTTTTGATGTAAGATTTAAGATTGTTGATGTTGTTGGCTTCTCCATCATTTTGATTTACACTCAAATTTTCTATTTTGTCTCCTTATTATTCTATATTATTTCAAATTTAAAATATTATTAACATTTCATTAAACATAAATAATAATATTTTATGTATTTAATTATATAAAATAAATTTTTATTAACAATATAATTTTCCTTGATCTTTCTAAGCCAAAAAAATTCAGTTCTATAAATATCATCTCAAGTGCATATGCTAATACTATGTTAAGACAAGTATTATGTTATGAGATGTTCTATCTTACTCCTATTAATGAATTGAAATGTGAAACAATATAAAACTTGTCCTCTAACCACACAAACACAATACCATTATGATTATTTCCTCTCCTCTAACTCTCCATTTCTTATAATTTGAAGAGCAATTATATTTTTTGTCTTTAAATTGCAATAAACATCTCATTTTTTAAATCACTCTAATATTTAATTTAAATATAATGTTGTAACAAACCGGTCATGAAAGTATTTTTTTTTACAATACAAATCCACATGTAAGCATTACAATGACCATATTGAATAGTTGCAATTTAGTTAAATTTACACAAGTAAAATATCCTAAAAGCATTAAACCAAAAGGAAGGATCATGTCTTCGGTTACCTAGGGAAGAATAACTATTGGAGTTGGTATATCCTCCTGGCTGCTCAGGTTTCCCTATTACGTCCTCATGGGGTGCAACAAACCCAACCATGTGAACCACTACCCCATCCACCCCAACCAAGTGGACACAACAAGCTATTTCATAACAATCCTTTAAGTTCTTAGGTTGTGGGCTTGAAAGGTGATTGGTTTGATCAAGACTCAGCTATGAAGAGGCTATGGTGCATCCTATGTTAGAATAGCCAAGATCAGATTGCAAACCAGAAATTACCTTCTACAAAGGAGAAAAACAAAAAAGCAGAGATTTGCATAAAAACATGCAAATTGATATATTCGAAAAGTACAATTAATTACAAAAGATTATTTGCTTTATAAAAGCAAAGATGAGAATACCTAATCTTATCTTGAGCAACAAGATAGCTCGAAAGATAAAGATAAGATCCTATAACCTAGGAAATAAATATGCCTAAGTAAACTTATGCAAAGTGTAATTAATAATTAATTACACCAACACCCCCCCATAAGTGCAACTTAGGGAGAAGCAAAATAAAGCATGCACCTAAAACTAAGATGAATGCAAGAAAGCATGAATGGGTCCCGGCAACAAGGCCTGATCAGGTACCCAAGTACAAATGCAATGATGAGGTAGAGAAGGAAAAACCCAGTGGGACAAAACCCCCCTACAATGTGATGACATGCTGCAAAGAAGCACTGGAAGAACACTGTGGAGTAACACTGGAACTTGATATAGGCAAGCAAGGAAATATTCTTCTGTATACTGTTGAAACTGGATGAGGGTCACTGATTGACTCAAGGAATCATGATAAAGCAACAGAAGATCCGATGCCACGGAACACTCGAAAACTCCAAACAGGAACAACCCTGGAATCTGTGAAGCAATAGGAGATGAGATGATGACATAATCTGGAAACCATGTATCTTGATGCCGATGCCAAACTGTGACTGAAACTCTTCCATGGGAAGGAGTACCAAAAAAAGACTCTAGAACAATAACCATAAAAACATGGCCCTCAAATTGAGATGGATCCAATGTGGATCTTTAACCATAGGCTCTCAATCTGAAGTGTGAACCAATGAATCCGACATGTGTCAAGCAAGATAAGAAATGTGGCCAAAAGAAACTAAGAGACCAGATAACCCATACGAGTTGCCATCAAAAAAAAATGGAATATGGGATCAAAGTGAAAAACAACACTCTAATCAGATTATTATGCATGAAACCCCCCCTGAATGGAACTTTATCATAGTTTGTTTATTACAATAACCCGACGATTGTAAAAGGAGAGCATATTGAAAATTAATAAACAAAAAATTAAAACAAACCAAATATCTTTATAGAGGCTGAAACCAGCTTTCCAACGCCGCAAAAATCGCGAAAATTGGATAAGCGAGTCAAAAGATATGGATCCCGGAGTGAAAAAAGCAACATCTGACTTCCGAGGCAGAAAAAGGTATCAAAAATGAAAAACCAGAAAATTTCACCAGCACCATTGCGTAGAGCTCGGAAAAATATTTCCGACGATATCTCGTTTGCAAAAAAATACCTCCGTATGTGAAAGATATGCCCGATTCCGTGAATGTGCTCCAAAAAAGGCCAATATGTCTCCAATAAGCCCTCAGGGGCTGGAAATGTTCGACCCCTGGTCGCATGGGCGGACCAGGGGGCTGGTGGCTGGCTCTTGGGGCCGAGACCCTAGTCGCTCATGTGACCAGGGTGCGGAGCTGGAATCCCAGCGGGGGACAGGTTAGCTCTTGGTCACCAAATGACCACCGGCTGGCCAATTTAAGCCCACGGGGGCTGATGCGCAGCTGGTGGCGCTGCATGGGGAGGCCACCGACGGCGGTGGTGCACCGGCGGCCGCCTGGTGGCCGCCCGGTGGCCGTCGGGTGGCTCATCCTTTTATAACGGGTGGCGCCGGATTTTATAGAATTTTTTGATTTTTTAATAATTTTTTTCGAAATCTGTGCCTCGGGAATAGTGCCTGGGGGCCATACGGCCCTCGGGTAAAAAATTTTGCCTCCTCAGACGACTGTGTCCAAATTGGACAAACTTTATATGAAAATGGGGGTTTTTGGGCGCGCGAATCCAACGGAGGTAAAGTGCTCCAAAAATTAGCGGATCAACAGATAAATCACCGATCTGACAACCCTCGCAGATCTGGCAAACGGTGATGAAAATCAATGAAATAAAAATCATTTCTAACTTTTTCCAGTGCTCTGAATCCAATGGAAAACCCCGATCTGATCCAAGACGCTGTATAAATGTACTCAAGGATTGAAACCCTCGAGGGACCTCGAACGAGCTCTGCACTGTGTTCCTCCGAAAATGCTGAGAAGGGGCTACAAATCGAGGCTCTGATACCATGTTAGAATAGCCAAGATCAGATTGCAAACCAGAAATTACCTTCTGCAAAGGAGAAAAACAAAAAAGCAGAGATTTGCATAAAAACATGCAAATTGATATATTCAAAAAGTACAATTAATTACAAAAGATTATTTGCTTTATAAAAGCAAAGATGAGAATACCTAATCTTATCTTGAGCAACAAGATAGCTCGAAAGATAAAGATAAGATCCTATAACCTAGGAAATAAATATGCCTAAGTAAACTTATGCAAAGTGTAATTAATAATTAATTACACCAACATCCTATACTACACCAAGGGTCCATTCTCATCACAAAGGGTTAAGTATAAGGTAAGTTCTTGATAGGTATAAAAGGATGGTGGTGTATTGTGCACTATATTAGGAGTCTTGGTCTATTCTTTGATCTTTTGTACTAGTTGGTATGGTGGTAAGTATCGATCATTGTGCATTGGTCATCTAGGTTGAGGATTTGATGTATCATATACTACACTGAGGGTTTGTCCTCCAACCCAAAGGTCATATGGGCTTAAAAGAGAATTCACAGTAGTGAACCTATCTAGCTTGGTGGATTCCAACTCAATTTCCTATAAACCACTGATAACAAGTCTATCCACCTGTGGACAAAGATTTTGGCACCACAAACTCCCTAACACTTGTAGGGTTTTTCACCTAAAATGAGAGAGGTAGGCCAAAACGGTCAATGTCAACACTCAATATTAATTCAAATATGGATGAAATGTGTTTAAATGCAGAAAATTGATAAAATAGATCAACTATTGAATGAAAACTAAAGAAATTAAGATGTTTGAAAACACACTATGAAATGCAAAAAGACTTAGAAATGAGAGTAAATTGTAACAAAAATGAATGAAACTGAATATGTGCACCTGAGAACTTACTGTAGATTGGAAATGACTTCTAAAATACTACTAATCTTGAAAATTTGGCCTACTAGGACTCATTCGCCATTCTGGGCGAATTAATCCCAGATTTGGGAAATTGTTCTGAAGCCCGTTTCGAACAAATGGGTTTCCAAATCTACAAAAAACACTTTTCAGGCCTGGCAGTGGGACTCATTCGCCACTAATGGTGAATGATTCCACTTCTGAATTTCTGAAAATCCAAAAGTGGAAATAGAAGCCCTCGGTCTACACTTCGGTTCCTGATAGGTGTCTACCTCTGAAACTATGATTTCTAGCACTGTAGGTGACTTTTACTGGATATTTTGACTTAACCAACAAGGAGATGTCTTCAACAACTTTACAACTTATCCTTCAATGATTTCTAAGTCTTCAAGATACCTAAATCTACAAACACACAAGGAAAGAAGAAGAAATGTTAGATGTTAGGGCATGGGGGTTTGCCTTGGTCAAACCCCTTTTACTTAATTAAACCAAATGAATAAATAATATGAATCATGGACATGAAATAATGGAATTAGTACCTTTCCATGATGATTGATCTTGAATTTTTGCAACAATAAATGAAGATTTTTCCCTTGAATGTCTAAAAAATGTTATCTTGATGATTTAGAATGCTAAAACCCTAGCTTGCTTGACTTGAGGTGGAAGAAAAATGATGAATGAGTTAAAGTTATTATGAATTAGGGTTTAGAAGCTTGTATTTATAGGCAATTCACCTAATTTTCCCATTAATTTGATCCTTAAGGCCGACATGGAGAAAAATTAAACTTAAAACCTATTTTTTCCCGCTCAAACCCTGAAAATGACTCAAATGGGACTCATTCACCATCAAGGGCGAATGGGTCCCACCTGGATGGGACTGATTCACCCCTAATGGTGAATGGGTCCCACAAGGGCCATTCTGCTAGCTAGAATGTTGGGAAATAAGGAAATCATGTTTATATGATGACTTTGTCAATTATTTCATCAAATTAAGCCTCGGGATGCACAATATGGGGTCATAGGGGCCTATTAATGATGATATAAAGGGTAATTAGGGCTTGAGAGAAAAAATTCAATGTGAAAGTGTGATTAAATACACTTTACAACACTAAAATAAGGTCCACATAGCCTAGAAAGTCACAACATCTAATGTGAATGTGTAAAATACATTACAACACTAGATTAAAGTCAAGTTTAATTTACAAGCCTTCTAGATTAATGTGAAAATACAATTTAATATATTTTACAATATTAAATTAATGGAAAAATGGGTCCATGAGACTTGAATACTTAATAAAAGTCTAGAAAAGTGTGAAAATCATTTACAATTCTTTATAATACCTTTACAAGACATGCATTTTATTCAATTTGCAAGGGTCCAAGACCTAATGTGGATGTGTAAAACACCTCACAACACTAGATCAGGGTGAAATTAAGTCCAATTTCTCATCAATTATTCCCAAATCAAGCAAAAAGGGATGCTTTTTTTGTGTCCACACCACCTAAGAAGAAGTAGCTTCCAACATATACCACCTTGCAACCTTAGTGATATAGTGAGCTATCTTCTTCACAATCCTGGGTAGCACTTGGCATTAGTCACCCCTATGCTACAAGTGACTACCATTGAACCCTTTTGATACAATGGTTATCTCCAATTATCGTTACCTATACGATAGGGAAACTACCTATGCAACCATTATCGTATAAAATCTTGGATAGTCCATAGCAATCTACCTCTATGAACCAGGTGAATGTTGGCTAATCCAAAAGATACAACAATAGCTCTAGGAATTTTCCATTGGCAAGGTCTAATGACAACCTACTAGTTGTTACCATATCATAGCTAGGGTAGTCCATAGCAATCCACCTCTGTGAACTGGGTGAATGCTGACTAATCCTTAGTAGTAGCCCATACATCGATCATTGGCATAGTCCAATAACTACCTGTCATTGTTCGAATACCCTGGAGGTTCACATTTGAGTATTCTCTAGCCCGGTACTTATTGGAATTCTAAATAACAATAGACTCAACTTGACAAGAATCCTACAGTGATTGATGAGTTGATTGGTTCAATTAAAATAGTGTAGTAAACCTTCTAGATGTACGTGGTTAGTAATTGATAACATGCAACCCACCTCATATCAAGTTTTTTGATGGTATACCAAGAACTTCTTTGAGAGAAAGATGGTATGCGCAACCAATATATACATATTTCTATTTTAAACTTTTACCTGCCTATAAATTTGTTAAACTATGGCAATGAGAAATGGTTTCCCTCTCTATTTTTGACCTTTGTGATGTTTTGACTAGTTTACCATGTATAATTTGATCATGGGCTTGATTGAACTATTGAATTTGTTACATTTAGTTCATTCTTAAATACATGAACTCATTTATGGTATGTAGAATAGTGTTTCTAAGGCATCTATGGTGTTATTCATCCTAACAAGGCTTGTTTGTCAAGAATATAATATGCTTTTCCCCAAAACTTGTAAAGTCATAAGTCTATTGATCCATTAACTTTGGCAAGTTCCGCTTGAGTTAGACAGTGAGCTATAAAATAGCATTCAACTCTTCCTCCTCTAAACGCAAGGTTGCAAGGTCATTAAAATGATATCAAGGGTAGTATGATGCCTCAACCCTTATGTTGGCCCTAATGGAAGTTTAGCAACTTAATCTAGTTAGGTTGAGGGTAAAAATCTCATCAGTCACGAAAGAAATCTCCCATTGTTGTACAAAAGCAACAAATATTTTCACCATATAGGCACTAAACTAATAAAAGGAAAATAATGGTCTTCTCTAGTTTCAAGGCTATACCATTGGAGGGAAGAAGGAAGGAAAGATAGTAATAAAAATAAAGTGTTACGAAAGTCTATAGTTAACCATATAGATGCCAAATAATGATAGTTATTCCTTTTTACTAGAGGATAAAGCTCTTGCCTATGAGTATAGTATATATGTATTTTACATAATTTCTTAGGATGATAATTTCTTTTGCATCATAAATCAATTTCAAGGATGAGAATGGGCTCTTGAGTATTACTTTTGCATTCATTATGTTGTCGAGGCTATTGATCATACCTATGGGTCATAGTCTTTGAAATGCAAGAGAATACATTTATAGTTCAAGAGTGAGTTTCTTAATCTAATGATTTCAATTCTTTTCTATGATATAAAGCTATCTTGTGAGTGTTATGAACCAATATACTCAAGATGAATATTTAATACTAATATATATGCATATGCGATATGAAATTACGATTGTAAACTACATATAGAAATATCAAGCATAACCAGACTCATATAAACTACACCTCATGTAAACTTATCCTATGCAGGAGCCCTACTAAAGGTTTGGAATTTTATTTGGTATTTGCATTCTTCTCTGTGCAACATTGAGTTTTGGGTCTATTTATTTATTTTGTTTCATTGCTAATTTAAAGCAAAAATGGAGTGAAAATGTTAAAGAAGCCAAATAAATTCTTGCCATATTGATAAAGTTCATCTTGAAGCTAATCCTTAAGCAAATGTTGGTGCATTTGAAGGTAGAAAAAATAAGAAACACAAAGATTTTATAAACTCGACAAGAAAAGAGGAATCTATAAGGCATTCACAACTTGTATGGATGCAATACTGTCATGTTTGGGCTTCCCATGCCTTTGTTTCTCCTTTCACACTTTTGTTGCTCCTCTTCCTACCTCTCTTATCCTCTCACACCACTATCTTTCACCTTTTTAGCAATGCATTTTTTATTAGATAAGTAGGAAAGGGTCTTGATCTGATACAAAACATTACATTAGAGTAGAATAGCCTAAGAAAATAGACTGAAAAACAACAACTAAAAACTTAGGGTGGTTTTAACAGCGTGTGTTGCCAGGGAAGGTTCGTGGGGTTTTTAAGTTGTGTTTCCTGTCCATTTTCCAAAATGTCTATCATTCTAGGCACCTTTGAAGCATGAATGCCATACCTTGATGATGTCGTAATTGTTCTATCATTTGTGCACCCCTCTCCTCGTAAATGAGGGTTGTCTCTGGCATGACCAAATGAAATTTCCCTCCTACTATTGCTAAAACTCATGGCTTCTTCCCTCTCTTGATTTATTTATTTTCTCTTAGTTTCTTTTTGGCTCTCCTCTTCTAAGTAGGTGTTTTCCACAGCGTGTCAAATTATGATATTGCTATTAGGATTCAACTTTGTAGTTTATGATTCAAACTCATTGGCCCATGTTTCATCAGTTGTGGTTCACAAGAACCCATCTCTCATGATAATGAATGGCCCACTTAACACTCATTGCATCTAGGTGATGCTCACAGAGGTGAAGCACTAGGCCTTCTTAGGAGGTCACCCATCCTAGTACTACTCTAGCTCAAGCACACTTAACCGTGGAGTTTTCTCCAAGGTTAAGCCCACTTAGCTTGCAACCCCATTTGCAAAACCTTTAGCAAGTGTTGTGCCTTACGAAACATTCATTATAGAGCCCCTTTTAACTCATCAATTGATAAGTAGGAGGTGTTTTCCATAGTGTGTCAAATTATGATATTGCTATTAGGATTCAACCGTGTAGTTTATGAGTCAAACTCATTGGCCCATGTTTCATCAGTTGTGGTTCACAAGAACCCATCTCTCATGATAATTAATGGTCCACTTAACACTCATTGCATCTAGGTGATGCTCACAGAGGTGAAGCACTGGGCCTTCCCGGGAGGTCACCCATCCTAGCACTACTCCAGCTCAAGTGTGCTTAACCATGGAGTTTTCTCCAAGGTTAAGCCCACTTAGCTTGCAACCCCATTTGCAAAACCTTTAGCAAGTGTTGCGCCTTATGAACCATTCATTATAGAGCCCCTTTTAGCTCATCAATTGATAAGTAGGAGGTGTTTACCACAGCATGTTAAATTATGATATTGCAATTAGGATTCAACCGTGTAGTTTATGAGTCAAACTCATTGACCCATGTTTAATGAGTAGTGGTTCACAAGAACCCATCTCTCATGATAATGAATGGTCCACCTAACGCTCATTGTATCTAGGTGATGCTCACAAAGGTGAAGCACTGGGCCTTCCCAGGAGGTCACCCATCCCAATACTATTCCAGCTCAAGCACACTTAAACATTCCTCTTTTCTTGTCAAGTTTGTAAGCACACTTGAGATGGAGGAATGTTTAAGAGCGCTTGAGCTGGAGTAGTATTGGGATGGGTGACCTCCTGGGAAGGCCCACTACTTCACCTCTGTGAGCATCACCTAGATGTAATGAGTGTTAAGTGGACCATTCATTATCATTAGAGATGGGTTCTTGTGAACCACTACTCATGAAACATGGGTCAATGAGTTTGACTCGTAAACTACATGGTTGAATCCTAATAGGAGTATCTCCTCTTATATTTTATTTCTCTTTTCTTTTGCTCTCATTTTCCTTTATTTTTAATTTGTATTCTCTTTTAATTTTTTTTCTTATGTTTTATTTATTTATTTTATTTCCAATGGTAAGGTTTAGGCTTAAATTAGTCAATCTTCTTTTATTTTTATTTTATTTTGATTCATCTTATGGATCCATTCAAGAATGTTCACAAAGGAATAATATGCTTAATTGATCTATGAACGAGGCAAAGAAACTTACACAAGTCAAGCATTACTAATAGTGGTAGATAAACTCTCAATTTGGATTGAGTAATGGGGAGTGACTCAACCTTCAACTAGTCAAACTAGATTATCGAGTTTGAGCATTATTCTTGAAATAACTTGTCAGGTATGCCTTATGTTGCACCCTAAGCACTTGAAAACTCGTTCACTTTCTCACATAATTGTGAGTACTTGGTTAGTCTGATAAACATATAGATATACCATGTCAAAATCAAATAACACCATTGAATTCATAAATATCAATTATTTAATAATTGTTTCAAATGACCATTTAAATTGTTTAAGTCTATTATATTAATAATTAAGTTCTTATGAACATCCAAAATAAGGGGTGTGGACATAGTTATAAGCTCAAGGTTTCACGTATTTATAGATTACATTGGTTGTTGGAGTACAATACCACTGAGAAGGGGGGGTGAATCAGTGGTAGACAAATTCCAAATGATCTTGAAATAACCTTTCAAAACTTTGAAACATGACTATCATGATAATAGATATACTCAAAATCAAGAAATTTGGTAGAAATTATTAACTCAAGACAACAACTCAAACCTTTAACAAGACTAACATGAATATCAGGGCAACTTTTAATGAATTGAGATAAAGCAATATATATGAACATCATGACAACTTCAGCTGAATTAAGATAGGCATCATGAAAACTAAAACTGACAAATCAATAGCAAAGATGCACCAACACAATATTATGAAGTAGTTTAAATGATAAACATTAAATCATGAACATAAGACTTAAGAGCAAGGAATATCATACTAAACAGTGATACATGATTGGTATGTATTCATGCAGAACAAACAAACTATACACAAAATGTAAACATAACACAATTTTTCCTGAGTGGAAAACCCTATTGGGTTAGAAAAACTGCTCGTAAAATTGCCTCATTGGCTTAATTAGAAAAGTGCCTCACTGGCAATATAAGCCTCACTGGCTGCAAAATACCTCACTAGCAACACAAGCCTCACTAGCTACAAATGCCTCACTGGCAATGATCAATCTATCTTACTGACTTGATCATTTTAACTTCACTATACATTTTTTAATAGAGAATAATTCAACTACAAAGGATCACTTTGTTTCACTATAAAACACATTTCATTTTCAATCCAATACACTTAGTATCCTAAAGATTCATTTACTGGAATCTTTAAAATATCAAATGTACCAGTTACAATCTACTTTGCATAATGTTTGCAAAGCTCTTATTATAGAAATCAAATTATGCTTTCATTCCTTCCCTAAAACCTCCAAACACATAACAGTGTCAAAGCACTGTTTAAATAAATAACTGAATCACTTGATATGCTGCCACTTGTAACTGCCACCAAAAACTATTTTTCAAAAATTGCCCTTTTGAATACATCACAAAAATTGTGTTTCCAACCATTTAAACTGCCAATTATCATTTAGACTATCGATTATTGAGATAAAATTGTTCATTGAAAATAGCTTTTAATGCAAGGTCGACATAAATAAGAACAAAGTATGCAAACTTTAAATGACCCATACATATGCACCATAAACCTTTTATATACACCTATGAAACAATAATGTATACTACAAGAATGTGCTCTATAAACCTTACAAATGCAACACAACAAAACCCCCTTAATGATATGCCCTAGCAAATGGACCCTGATAAACAAAACCCTCGACTTCAATAAATGGTGCAGCCCCTTTTTGAAGGATGTCAAATAAACCCATGTATGCAATATAGAACCCTTGTGAAAATAAAGACCAAAGTCGAGATAGACTAGTATGATTTTGAGACAAGCAACCTTTGTGCTCTAGCAAGGGTATCTACAATGTTTACTATTTTAGAAAAAAACTTTTAATTTTGACCAATACCAAAAACAACATGTCAATGCAGGTCGAAACCCTACTAGTAGATGTGCACAAAGAATATCAATTGAAGTTGTTGAAAGACCTAATTAAACCCTTGCATTTTAAATGAAAAAACAAATATAGAAAAAAAGGATTCCAAGTCGAAATGAAACATTTTGTACAAACTCGAAAGAGCATATCGACTGTTGCTCTATTACAAAAGCAAAACTGAAAGATATTACCCGGGTTGCAAAGTAGCCTACCTGAAACCCATTTTACTTCCACTGGAAAATCACTGTTGAGCATAATTCTTTTCAAGCTCCACCGATACCATCATTCCTCAACTTCCTGCAAACCCTAACCTTCCTTGTGCTCTTTACCTCAATGAAAAAATGATAACAAAAACACATCATAATGCTCTTTTTCAAAAGTGTGTTCGAGAAGCTTCAAACATGTGACAAAATAATCTTTATATTAAAATGACAAAACACATCATAATGCTCTTTGTCAAAAGTGAGTTCGAGAAGCTTCAAACATGTGACAAAATAACCTTTATATTAAAATGACAAAACACATCATAATGCTCTTTGTCACACCGGTTATACTTTATGGGTGTGAAGTGTGGGGAAGCAATATGTCAAAACGCAGTTGGAGACAAATAGAAAGAATCTAGAAACACCTAATAACAAGCAATCTCATTTAGTTAAAGCCATGGTCCCATATGAAATTATTTCAGCTGAAACAGGGGCTTTTCCCTTGGAAGCATCGGCAATAACTCGGTTGATAAGTTATCTAAAGGTTGAAAACACGGATAACCATCGGTGGCCCAAAATAGTTATGGAGGAGGCGCTAGATCATAGAAAGAAAACTTGGATGAAGCAGAACAAGTGGTTGAACAAGTGGGACATCAAATCACAAGATTTTCCTAGCACCAATAATGAAATAAAAAGTTATGTGAAGGAAAAATTTAGGACTGCCATGTGGTCAAAACAAATTGGGCAAAAAAAAGCATACTACATCAAAGAGTTTAACCTGACAAAGGATCATGGTGAAAAAACCTATGTAGGGGTTGCTATTAAAGGGAAAGCGAGGTTTTTAGTCACACAACTGAGGACATGATTGCATCATCTTAGGTGTGAGACTAGTAGATGGAAGATACCTAAGGAAACTTGGGAAGAAAGAACGTGCATTTTCTGCAATAAGGGGGTGGTGGTGACGAAATGACACTTCGTCATGGAATGCACAGCTTATGAAGATATCCATAATCAGTATGCAAATATTTTGGGTGTGGACAATATGCAGTAGTTATTTGAGGAGGATAAGATCAACCATATGACACACCTTCTACTCAAAATTAATAGCAGGAGCTTCGACCTGGAAAAGAGCATGAAAGAAAATTAAGTTGTTTGCCTTGGTCCCATAGACTGTTTAGTCTCGTGGACGTCATTAAAATCTTTCATTCATTCATTCACAAATTTCACTGAGCCCTAAGTCGACTGAGACAAGTGTTTCAACCATGTGCCAAAACAAAACAATGAAATATCATTGTGTCAGTTTCCTTAATGTCTTGCAAATATATTATGGTGTCGATCCCCAATAATATTTACCTTGTAAACTATTGTGTCGACCTTGTCAATTATTACCTTGCAAACTTAGCATTATTTTAGCATCAACCATAAAGGAGTATATAACATAAGATGCCCGTTGCAATCCATTTAGGTGTTTCATTTTAATATTGCCAAATATCCAAGACATGTTGATCCATAACAAATAATTGATAAATGCAATTTCAAGCCCAAAGCTTAAGATCAATGTATGGTCTAATTTTTAAACTGTAATCGATGAAAAACATGATTAAGTTCCCTTTTCACATAATGTGCCTTGAGTCTTTGAATGTAGTAAATGACATAATATTATCACAAATCTTGCATACCAATACTGTAAATGCCAATATGTCACCTAAATGTGTTGAATGTAAGTATCACCTTGTACCTCTTGACTTCATGTACCTTCATCACATAACCTTTGACATCAATGACAAACTATGCCAACATTGGGATGATAGGCGAGTAACACAAAATAAAGTAGATGTGACAAGTGTGAAGTGTTTCTTTTTGTAATTGAACACATCTTAACATAATAGTTGTAATAAAGGATGTAATGCTAAAATAATTAAAATTATTCTTTCCAATCACCTCACACCAACATCAAAGATCATTAAAAAACTTTAAATGACATCATTGATGTTATGTTCCTTTATTCTAAATTCATATGCAAAGGAAATTTCGCCAATATGCTCTTTATTATTATATATTTGATAACTCTTATTTTCAAAATATTTGTTGGAGGTAATCTTATAATTGATCTTAACAAGTATGTTAATCCTTTCCTAACTCATATTTTTATTAATATATTATTATCTACTATGAAGGATTTTAAAATAATAAAATAATATTGCATTGCCCCTCTGATGCAGCAGAATAGTAAAGATGGGGGTTTATTACAACTTCATATACCTGAATCTTAATTATTAATTATAATTGATTCTAAGTGGACGCTACTAAGAAAAAAAAATGTTAATGTAAAAATATTTTAGAAATAATTCTTGTTCCATGAGAATGGGAAGAGTTTGTGTTCACTATTTAAATGGAGATAATTGTATATATAGTTGGTTGTTCACGACTGTTTACTTTCAGCTTAGTTGTGTTTTCCTCACTCTTTTTACTGTAATGGGGAATCTTTTTCTTTTAATTTTTTTTTCTTGCAAGCATCTTGGAAACTTTTGAAAGTTTTTATATATATTGAGAATCTTCCAAATATCAAGAGAACTCCAATTTATGTTGTCAATCTTTATAAAATAGAACACTTTATCTCTAATTTAAAATATATATAAATAAATGAAACATAAATTTTTTATATTTAATAATATAGTAATTAAAATTTTATATTTATAATTTAATATTTTAATATATAACAAATATCATAAATATTATTATTTAAATTTAATTTTTTATTAAATTTAAAGATATTCAACAATTAAATTAAATAACTTAAAAATGATTGTTTCAATATAATTTATTTTGAAAATGGTTTGCTTTTAAGTTTCTATTTCAATATTAAAAACTGAACATATTATATATTATTGTGCTTGGGCAAGCATCTTATTTTTGAATGTCCAGATAATTTAAAATAAATAAAAAATAAACTTTAATATCATAACATATGCATTCATTGCAGAAAAGAAAGTGGCCTTCATATTGCAGAGTAATGAGTTTCAAGGAAAAAAGTATGTCTTTTATGAAGGTTGATAGGAGTTATACAACTCCTCCGGGATGGAGATTAGCAACTTTTAAAGAAGTAAATGATAATCTTGACAGCATTAAAAAGACAGTTTTTCTTGAAAAAAAAGATAAAGCTCGTCTTCTTGATGGTTGGATAAGTGGCCCATGGGATAAGTTTCAAATGAGAAATAACTTCAGATATTGCATGGGCTACATGATTGTTACTCAAGTTCACCTGCAAGCAAACTGTTCCTCTAGTAAGTGTTATAGATTTTACTTTCTTAAGGATAAAATCCAAATTGATGTGTCATTTAACAAATCTGTTGGAATCAGGTGATTCAGTAAAGGAACTTTACGAAGATGTCATTCTCTCTGAAGAAGGAAAGCAAGTGGCACTACTTCTATGTGCGTGTGATTGGAATTATGAGGTTGTGTATTGGCTTCTTAACTCTTGGAATAAAACACAAACTCTGAACCCATTGGATGTAAGAAATGGGGGGATACCACTCAACAATGACTCGGCTGTTGAAGAGGCAATTCAACTGAACAATCTGATAAATGATTTGACCAGAAAGCTTGGCGACACCTGTATTGACCACAACGTAAGCAATAAAAAGCTTACACTAGGTTTACTTAAAGATGAGCTACTTAGCATGGGGACTTCCTGTTTGGAGAAGCTCACGGAAGCTAATAAGAAACTCTTGGGCCTCAGCTTTCGAAATCACGTAGCAGTCACATCTCAGTATGTAGGCAAGTGCTGGATCCAGGCTTCTGAATCTTATAGAGATTCGGTAGATTCCATGTGGAATGATATGTGAGAACAGTTTTCTACCGAGGTTGTGAGAAGATGTACAAATTTAAATTTTCAAGTACTGATAAGTAAGTGGGAAGAGAAGAGCCCCCAAGAGACCAGGAGCCGAAGTGATTTCATCCTTTCTACTTCCATTTTATGTTATATACATCAATTCATTTCCAATGAAAAATTAATGACTATCCCTGGCGACAAAACTTTCAATGTTCTTGATAAGGTTTTACACTTAGCTGCTGGCGAAGGGGATGTTAATATCACCAAGAAGATGTTAGACTGCAAAGCTCGTGCTCTCAGCAGAAACCAAAAGAAACAAACAACTTTACATCTTGCTCTGATTCATATCACGAAGGAGGATAAATTAGAGGATGTGGTGCGAGCTGTGCTGGACAAGTGTGGTGCAAGAGAGCAAATGGTCAATGCACCAGATGAAGGAGGAAAAACTGTTCGTCATTTCGAGGATTCTGAAGAGAAGGCAAGAAGAGAGGAGATAGTCAATGCACCAGATCAAGAAGGTAAAACTGTTCTTCATTTTGCGGCTTCTGGAGGGAAGCCAAAAATCTGCGCCTTGCTTCTTGATTACGAGGCAAAACCCGATGCCGTAGACAATAGAGGTCGACTCCCCCTGCACTATGCAGTTGAGGCAAAGAAAGATGAAGCTGTAGATGTGCTCATCGGGAGGAAAGTATCCGATCAAGATACAATTCATATGCTTAGCTACAAAGACAACCATGGGAAAAGCCCTTTGGATATAGAGATTGGCCAAAAGAAAATAAAACTATTGGCAAAGCTATTGACAATTTTAAGACAACCTTATGAGTCATATTTTAGCAAAGAGATCAGTGACAAACTCTTCCATCAATTTGCATTTGAGGGCAACACAGATATCGTGGGAAAGCTGTTGGAGAGTGAGTCATATTTTAATACAGAGATCAGTGGCAAACTCTTACGTCAATTTGCATTTGAGGGCAACACAGATATTGTGGGAAAGCTGTTGGAGAGGGGAGCAAGCGCACAAGACGTCGATGAGGAGGGGAAAACAGCTTTGCATCACGCTGCTATGTGTGAAGATGAATTTTGGGCAGCAGAAACGATTGATCTGATACTTGAGAAATGTCAAGATAGAAAGAAGCTTATATCAATGCGTGATGGGATGGGAAAGACAGCTCTCCATGTAATAGCATCCAAGGGGAACTCATTCCTCGAGGATAAGGTATATGCAGATCTTCAAGATTTAGTAGAAATAAAAGATGGAGAAGGTCGAAACCCTCTATATGATGCAGTTGAAGGAAAATCCGATATATCAGATATAATTCACGTCATCGTAAATATGATGAAACAGAAAGGCATTTCCCTTGATGATACGATAGATTCGACAGGCTTAACCCCATTACACGTGGCTGCTTCAAAGGGGAAGGTATTTCAGGTGGACGTCCTCCTCTGGCGATCAGCAAATCCAAACAAATATGTAAAGAAAGCTGATTACAAGGGACAAACGGCCCTTCATAAAGCTGCAAAAGAGGGACACCAGAATACCATAAAAGTTCTCTTACATTGGGGAGCGCAGCCGCTTCTTGAACGTGACTGGGAGGGTAGAACGGCTCTGCATTACGCCGTCCAAACTAAATCTGAAGATGGAATAGGCTTGGTTGAGTTACTTCTAAAGAAATGCGGATCCAACGAAAGGCAGTCGCTTTTCTTGTGGATATCAGCTGAAGGTTTCGGTACTGCTGACCAATGTTTACCCAGTTCTCCCCTTAAAAACTTTCTTCTAAGGAAAAAGAAAGAGCTCAGCACGAAAACAAACAGTTTGTTGAAAACGGCTGTTTGTTTGGGCCATACTCAAATGGCTAAAGAGCTGCTTAGAAGAGGTGGTAAGATTGAAGACATTTTCGACATAATGAGGAATTCATTAGGCATCGAGTACAAAAACAGTTTGAAAGGTAATTTAAGTGCCTTGCAGTATTTTTGTTTCAATAACTTTAACATAAGAGTTTCTTATTGTTTGAAAATTGTGATGTGGTTTGCAGTTATGCGAGAAATTCATATGAGTTCAATGCAGGCAAATGATCAGCCATCTTTATATGACTATCTCGGTAAACAATAGTGTTTTCTATTTTTTGAAAAGTTATTATAATCATAAATTTTAAATTAAAAAGCTAAAACATGTTTAATCTTACAGGAAGAGCTGATGTTGCTAAGGGTCTTGCTGCGTTACTATTGAATCCTTATGTAGCACCTCCCATTGCTATTGGTATATCTGGTAACTGGGGCATGGGAAAATCCAGCGCAATGGCACAGGTTAAGCGTTTGGTTTTTGTATTTTCCGTGTGCTAATGTTTGATTATATAGATTTCTTAAATATAAGTTTTGTTTTGTTTTAATCAGACCGAGATCATTTTACTGGAGACAGCAGCTCAATCAGCACTACTGCCAACTTTTAAAAGTTCAAAAATTCCTGGAGCTTCAGAGTTAGTGTTATCAAAAAAGGGCAAAGAAAAATACAAAGAAATAAGGAGATGGGCGGATTCCTTGGATAATAACTCAAATTTGATCAAAGACTTCCTAAAGTGGATCGCGGGAAACATAAAAAGATTGATAACAAAGAGTAAAAATGAAGAACCTTTAGGAAAGGTAAAATTTAAAACTCAAAAAATGTTAGAACTATTATAACTAACTAACCAATATAATTGAATTATGTCTGTATTTGTTTCCTAGGAGTGGGACAATCTTGTTTGGTTTCTGAATTACTATGACCCTGATTATCGCTCCATTTTTAAATCACTAGCTGCCATGGACCGCAGTTACATGGTAAGTATCTTATAGCTGAAAAGATAGAAATTCTTTAATATTGTCTTTTGCCCTAAGCCAAGTTCTTATTTTGCTCGTCGTCTGTTATTTATCATTCTCAGTTCTGTAGAGAAGGTCAAAAATCAAATTCAAGATTCGATTCTGAGATTAAGACCGTGCCCGCTATCATAACCGTCCAATATAATGCATGGAAATATCGGAATGAGTCAGAAGCATTGGCTGGTATGGCAGTCGAAATCACTAAGGAAATGGAAGGAATAATGACACAGCCACAATGGCTGAGCACATGTTGGAGAAATTCTTGGAGATTAACACAGAAGCAAACTATATTGATTGAGGTTATCTTTCCATGCCTCCTTGCATTTTTCTTGGCTGGAGCATTTACTTGGATTTTATGGTTGCTACTGGATAGGTACAATGTCAAGCAACGTGTAGAGCTACAATATGCATCTTTACCTGCAACTATAGTCATCATGGTCTGGACAATGGTGAAGTCAGTGATGAGCACCGTAAATCCTGTGAGTACTCAGTTGATGAATTACATAAAATTCGTCGACCATACGGATAAGTTGGGTTATCAGGAAAGAGTAATCTCTGACATCGATTTTTTGAAAAGAGAATTAGGGAAAAAACCTTATTCTCTATTCTCTGCTGCAACCTGCATTTGGCACTTTATTACTAGTTGTTGCATGATATCATACTTATGTCCTAAATTGTATGGAGAGACCACGGAATATTCAAAAGCTACTTTCCCACAATCTTATGCAAGTGATTGTCCAAGAATTATCGTGTTTGTAGATGATCTAGACCGATGTGAAGAATCTGTTATATTGCAGGTAAATGCACAAGTAATTTCTTCTCCTCTGAAACTTTATTATTAGTTAGTTTATTAATTAAAATTTTCGGTGTGGTACAGGTTTTATCAGCTATTAATCTTGTCTTGGCCGTATGCAAAATCAGTGTAATATTAGGCATGGACAAAGCCATGATCGACCGAGCGATCATAAATAACAGGGATGAAAATGGAAGAAGGCATGAAAGAAAAGTATGTTTCTAAAAATTTAGTGGATGCTGAGGAAAGAGAAGTAGAGAAACTCAAAGACCAGACGATAACAGGGATTGACGCCGAAAGCAACAACAGGGCCATTTCAGAAAAGTTGGACGATGTTGTGAAAACATTAAGACAGGAAATTGAGAAAGCATTAAAGGAACTGGATGGCGTGAAGAAAGAAATCAGAGATCTAAAGGAAACGAAGCAGCAGACTGGAAATAATGAGAAGAATGACAGGGAAAAGAAAAAGGAGATAAAAAACTGGCAGAGAATGAGAACAGCATTGAGAAGATATAATGTTTCAATGGCTGGTATACAAGCTTTTCAGAGGTTCAGATTTTACTGCGCGGCTGGCCATCTCCCATGGCCATTGCCTAAAGAAGAAACTGAAGACTCCTAAGAATTCTCCACAGTAAAAGTGACGGTCTTAACGCTAATTTTTCATGCAGGTACCGTTTATTTCAACAAACCAATTATTTTTGCAGGCTAACCCAACAATGAAGGTGAATAATGTACATGGATACTTCCAATTCCCAATAGCTCTTTGACGACCCATTTTATAGATCTTTTTATATAATAGTTTTCGACATCCAAATTCCTTTCTTTCTCGGATGTAATCCTATATGCTAAAAGAGAGATTTTTAGAAAAAAAATTCAAAATAGTTTGAAGGAACTTTCATTCACCACTAAAAATTGAAATGTGGACTTCTGATGAGAACGTTCACCTAATTTATATGCATTTCCTTTTTCTGCTTGGAAATAATCCATTAAAATGTAACTGCAGGGTCTGTGGCTGAGAGGACATGAAGCACACAGGAGATGGAAATAAATACCCTGCTATGATATTGCATGCATGTTTCATTGGCTGACATTGCTTTCCTCATTCATCCAATGCTAAACATTATTTGAGAAAGTTGAAGCACGGAATCCATTAAACTGTTTATTTGGCATTGTCTTGTACCCTTCTGGCTTTGCAAATCAGTTATTTTGCCACATGTTGATGGGTATTTTGTACCCAAGGCATCTCATATTGGATCCTGCATTGGAATCTTATTTCTATAGAGATTTGACAACATGAAAACTCTTCTGGTATCTGGTTTTTTTATGCACGAAGTAGTTATTTCAATACTCTTTTCTTTTTTAAGTCTTGTTCATTTTATCAAACTATATAGTTCGGATTTTATCATTATTTGCAACAGACTAGATGGCTATGATCCGTTTGTTTCTCTATTTAGTAAGCTAACTGGTACTTGATGCTTGATGTCGGAAGCGGACCTCGGCCTCTTTATATATTGGCTATTGTTACATAGTTCTAAATTTTATACCATCGTTTTGTGTTAAAGGCCTAATGTTTTGATGTAATTTGGATTAAGACGGATACCTTGACTTTGGAACTAACTATACTTAACACTTTGAATGTTGTATGGATTTTTTGATTGATGTTTTAGATTAATATTTTAATTGTTAATTATTATAATTATCATACAATTGAAAGTTATGAAGTAAATGGTTTATTTTAATTTATTACATGGTTGTATCTATATCTATATGTTATATTTTTCAAACTAATCAAGTACTAATGTTTTGTGATATCCAGACAATAAGCCAGATAATAAAATTTAATGGTTTTGTAGGTGTCAAGGGTGCAATATCTAGGTAGTAAACTTGAAGCCTTTTAACCCCACCTTGTAACTAAGAGGTTGATTCACCTTAGATAGATCGCCCAAATCTGAATTCCCTTGTCAACTGCAAGTGATGTCTTTCACCTATAATTAGTCACTTCACTCTATAAAGATGGTTAATTAAACCTTCCACCTCCCTGTAAAGGTTCATACTTGAAACTAAGTTATAAGCAAATTAAAAATAAAAATAAAAACTAAAGGAGAAAATATATTTAAAAAGAAAAGAAAAGAAAAGACTAAAAAATAAGTTGGCTCATGGCATTTACACCAATGATCTAGTGTAAGGTGGGAAATGGGATCTAAGGCTAATAGCTAACATAAATCACACATTCCACAATTGAGCATTTGAGGAACACAAAAATAACCAAGATAAACTATTAGGCTATTGTCCTCAAGGAAGAATCTAAATAGTTGGTCAGGTTTTTAGTCCCCTTTTTTGTGGAATGGATGGATTGAATTATATGATGTGTGTGATTGATGATGAAAACTAGGTGGAGTAATTCAAAAAAGAGAACTATCACATAATCTGAGAAATGCAAAACAAAAGTGTAGAAACAAAAAGCAGGGAAGCAAAGTGCGGGAAAGATGGAACCTAACATTAAATTTTAAGGTAGAATTGATTGGAAAAGGGTGAGGGTGCCCTTGTCTGGAAATGGTAATTTTTAGATTTTCAAAGTCTTCACAGGAGCATCACAATTTATAGGTTCTCCCCTATCAGATTTAGCTTCCAAATTTCATCAGTCCACAAATAATCAATCTTTCTCTAATTTGATGAAAGAAGGTGTTTCAATGCTTGATCTAGGGTTTGATACTTTGAGGTCTCCAATATTCTTCAATTTACTTCAAACCTACAACCTACAAGAAAGACAATCTGAGAAAAA
>VDFB02042781.1:0-43418 GCA_007258455.2 Sequoia sempervirens
CCCTCTTGGAGAAAGGCGCCCAAATCCTCATGCCTTAGAAGTTTTTTTTGAGATTTTCAAAATTTCAAAATTGTGAGAAGAGGAAGATGGCGTCCAAACTTGAGAAGATAAGATTTAGGGTTTTGAAATAAAAGCAGGAAAAAGCAAAACCTAAAATCAAAACCTAAGTCTATTTAACTCTTCTTTTCAATATATTTTTCATTATTTTTGCAGGTAGCATCCAGAGGAGAAAGTTGGAGCAGCAAGTTTGAGAAATTTTTGTGATTAAAGAATTCATAGTTGCTGGTTTTACATCAGATTTTTCAGACCAGCAAGCATAAACCCTTGCTTTTTCAAGTTTTCTGTTCCAGAAGATCAAGTTTTTCAAGCAGAAGGCCAAGGCTTTCAATTTTTCAGTCATCTGGGTCTTTTTGCCTCAATCTTCTGAAGAAATTTTCAAGAACTTCATCAAGTTGCAGCAAGTGCTTTTATCTTGCATGTCGGTGAAAACCTCAGTGCATTCAAATTTCAACCATCTGGGTCCTTTCCAATCAGTCTTCTGAAGAAAACCCATATCGCAGTTTTTTTTCAAAAACCTAGGGCTGGCTGCTTTTTCGATCAAAGCGGTGAGTTTGCGAATCCAATCAAGCGGGTCCATTTCTAACAATATTTTTGAACAAAACCCGGATGCGGCTTTTGGGAAAAATT
Source organism: Sequoia sempervirens (assembly GCA_007258455.2). NCBI lineage: Eukaryota > Viridiplantae > Streptophyta > Pinopsida > Cupressales > Cupressaceae > Sequoia > Sequoia sempervirens. The sequence goes on from VDFB02042781.1 coordinate 688, forward strand.
GAAGAAATTAGGGTTCTTTGCTTTTTCGGTCAAATTCAAGATTTTTCAAAAGCGGTTGATGGGTTGTCTTGTATGCGTAAATTACGAACAAACCCATATCTGAAAAATTTCTCAAAAATTAAATTAGTTGAAGCACAAAATCAGCATTCTAAAAATAGAAATTCTTCAAGACTTGTCTGAACCAGGGCGAGTTTACAGTCATTCTTCGAGTTTTCTGAAATGGAGTACACTCCTAATGTTTTCAAGTCCGAATCAGCACTTTTTCACGATTACATCAAAACAGCTGAGACAGACTTGCATCATGTCAAGCCGGTGTTCGACCTACGTGCCTTGGAGAGAGCAGGCAACACTTCAATCAAGAACCTGGGTCATTCTGGACTCCTCGCAGCAGCGTCTATTCCTATATCAGTTCAGAGCCTTGAGTTCGTAATCGCTTGCATTAAGCATTACAACCCGGCTACTAGGGAGATCCAGTCAACAGATGGCAGGTTGATTTGCAGTCTAAAGCCTGACATGGTTGAAAAGTGTTTTTCCATTCCCCCATGGCCTGAAAGTGTAACTCTTTCGAGGGATGAGTGTGAAAAGATGTGGAATATGCATAAGGACAAATACAGCAAGAAGATTGCCCAGAGATGGATGAAAGAAAAACATAAGACATTGCCCAAGAATGTCGGACGAGGGGAGTTCAAGGACGAGGTTGCCATCATCATCACTTTGCTCAACAGGGTCACTGGTTCCGAGGATGCCACCAAGTTCCAACCTTGGATGTTTTATGCCATACCTCACATTATGAAGAAAACCGAGTTTTATGATTGGCCTACTTTGATTAGTGACTGCCTACATCAACAAATAACAGAATATTTCCAGTTTCATGTATTTCACATGGTGTCATATCTAGTCTACCTGGTGGCCTATCAAGGTCAATTCAGAGGATTGAACACCGAGGGGTCATTGAGCGTTCAACACATATATAATTATTATCCTCAGCTGGAGTTCACAAAGTCGTTGCACCACTACAAAAGGGTGAGCGAGGCATTCTTGATGTACACGGTGCGTGACTTAGACAATGAATTGCACGTCCGCATATCTTCAGTTGCTAGGGCAGCAATGGCCGAATGGGCAGATTGGTTTATACAGTTTCCTACCTTTACCTATCTCAGGGTTTATGGTTATTCAGGTGCCCCGCTCATGTTGCCAAGGTATCCGTCAGATGAGGTCATCTTCATGGAATTCTTGAGGCAAGCTCACGGTGTTCATACAGTCTTGAGAAATAGAAAGAAACCCTCTCTTCACTTTCCATTAGGATTGGGTATTTATACATGCAGGACTGCTGCAGATGCCAGGACAATTGGAGAAGAATTAGATAAATTCGGTCTCAAACCCTACAGTGAGAGGCGGTCATTTGATCCTCATGGTGTCTACGCTGGCCGATTGGAGAAGAACTACAATCATATACCCGCACTTGAAGATTTTTGGGCTAACTGTGCAGACGAGTTTGAAGTGCGAAGGCGTAGTTACAGCAGGTTGACTCTCCATCAGATGAAAGATTGCTTAAATGAAGATATAGAAGGGCTCTCAGATGATGATGAAGATGTTCTTCTACCAATGTACACTCAGAAAAGAATCAAGGATCAGCCTCTTCCACAAGTTAATTGGGCAAACAAGGAATCTCTTTCAGTTGAAGACAGAACAAGACAAGTCATTGAGTATAGTAAGGTTTTCTTAGTGCTTAAAAGGAAGAACTCTATTCCAGTAGCAGAGCCGCCAAGGATAATTCCCTCTTCTTCTACAGCACAGTCAAAAGGAAAGGGTAAAAGTCAGTCTCAAGATGGCGTCAAAGGATGTAGATCAAATAAAAATGTAAAGAGAAGGTTGGATTTCTCAGGCATAGTTATACAGGAACAGCCTACAGTTGATTCAGAAGTTCCTCTTGACGAGCCCATACCTCAGAATGAAGCGGAGGAGCCACCTTCAACACATGTTCCTGTACCTTTGACGGGCTCGTCACCAATTCACATTGATCTTGATATCGAAGATGATGAAGAGATCGCAGCAGTACCTCCTGAGGAAGTTAGTAGAGATACTACGGTGTCTTGGCTTGAGAACTCCTTAGGAAGGGTTAGGAGAAGGCCTTCATATCAAGTGAGTGTTGATGATCTCGATAATATCTATCAGGAACCTCCTAAGAAGAAGGCAAAGAAGCAAGTTCATTTTGATAGGAATCCTGATAACGAGATTGTTGTAGAGACTGCTGTGCCTCCAGAAGATAAGAATAGAGATGAGGTGAACATGGATGATTTTGTAATGGTCAAGGCTAATCTTGGAAGAAATACCAGACATGCAGATTTGAGTCTCTTCAAAGTTGTATCCGAAAACCTACATGAAAGAGTGCTTAAAGATGGAGAAGACAAGGCAGCCCTCAAGGCTGAAAATCAGCAGCTTAAGCTTTTTATTTCTAACCTTGCTCGTGGTTCTTCACAAACAACTCAGTTGCTGCCCCAGGTCTTAGAGACACCGGCTGATCACCATCAGTTAAGACAGCTGGTCATATGTGGGAAAGAGACTCAGGAGTGGATCGAGAGCTTCATTGTCGGAGGAAAGGAGATCTTGGCTCAGATGTTCCAGTTGAGAGAAAGCGAACCGTCAAAGCATTGAGTTGAACAAACACTGGCTGAAGTCAGACCAAGGCATGAGATTATCATTGTTGATTTAGACACAACCTATGGTTCAGTTGTTTCAAAAGAACACAAGAGACAAATCCTTGCTTGGAGAGAGCATCATGTTTTCAAAGTTAAAACTTATGAAAGGATATCCGAAGAATTCATCACCTACAGGCAAAGGGTGGTTGAAGCTCTCCTTTTCATCAGTGAATTTGTCATAGAGATCCCCTCTCAGTACAGTCTTGAAGATGGTTCTTATGTCGGGCTTGAGGAGGTGCAAAATCAGTTCCAGAATGTTGTTCATAGTTGCAGCCCAGTTGGCGGAAGGATAGGTCATATTTCAATGATGTCAGCAAAGTTCAATAAAGCGGCCAATGAGATTGAAGATTTCCAGAGATCTATTGCAGATGCCGAAGATATTCTTGAAAAGCGGTGTTTTGCTGTTGATGGTATAGATGCACCGAACCGGGACACAATCTCAGACTTCCTAGCGGATGTGATCGAGCTTTAAAGCAGCTTTCTTCTAGAAGCTTTCTTTCCCGCTTTCTTTCTATTCTTGGAATCATCCTTATCCCTTCTTTGAGGATAGAAAGAAGATAAGATGTAATAGTTGGCGTTTCCCGCTTTTTCTGCTTTTTAGGGTTTTAGTTGTTATCTTGTTTCTAGATTTAGTAATAAAGCTTGCTTGCTGAGCAAGCCCTAGATTGTGAAAGCAAGGAGATTTTAGGGTTCCCTACTCCTTTGCTTCTCTATAAATAAGAGCCTTTGCTCATTTATTTTCTTTAACCGTGCTTATGAGAACAAAACGCTGAGCCTATTGTGCCTTCTATTTGTTGCTCAAGTATTGTTCATTTGTATTGTGATAAGCAAATTGTTGAGCCTCTTTAGCCAACAAGGAGTTAGTGAGATTGCTGTTTTCTATTGTATTAAGAATAAGTTTGCAAGCCTCCTTAGCTGCAACTTCTTGTTCAAGGCATGTTAGAAGTGAGCTTTGTTTTAGAGATTTGAGTAATAAAATCATGAGCCTCTTTTGCCTTGGTCTAAAATCTCAGATTTCCGTTATGCTTTCATGAGTCTTTAACAAAACTACGATTGAAGTGTAGGTGTTTGTTGAGAGAGAGATTGTTAAAGTATTTTTGTCAGAAAATCTACCTTGTTAATTTCTAACTTCTCTTGCTCTGCTATTACTTGAGAGGTTAGGAACGTCTTTAGTCTAAGTTAGTCGTAGTTGAACTTCTTATCAGAAAATCTCAGCTGCGGCGTTTGTGTTTAAAAAACCTTGTGCTCTAAGCTGATCCAAAAGATAGGCAACTTAGTTTTAGTTTACTTTCTTTCCAAGACACCATCAGCAAGGAGGGCTTCCCCTCCTAATTTGTTGAAGAGCGGTTTATGCATTGCATAGCTGTCGTTTTCAAATCCATTCCCGAGTGCGAATTTAAAAGCGCTCAACATATATAGTACTATAATCATGCACCATTAGAAGAGATCAACCACTGTGTATTAATTAGTACCAATTCAGTCAGATATCAACCTGTTTTATATTCACTTCACAAGTCATGTCTATAATAATCAGCTTGCTATGCCTTACAAATTTTCATGTAAGTGTAAATCAAAAATTGTAAGGTGATAATGGATAATATGTATTCCTTGTCTATTTTACCAAATAAGGCTATAATTAGCATATTGTAATAACAAGGTTTTGCCAAAGGTAGAGAGGTTAACCACATACTGTGGGGAATCAGTCCCACTGTCAGCTTGCTTGTCTCTAAAGATGTAGTTATAATAGGACTTTGGTTGAATATAATTTATATCATAGTAGCAAAAATCTTTCTGATGAATAAACCAGCAAACCAAAAGACATCATTGCCAGTTCACTCAGATTTACCCCTGGGTCCAGGTTACCCAGTCTAGGTACGCAGTCCAATCTGTTGTGGATGCAGATAGAACTCTACAAAGTCCACCTGGGTTCGTCTGGGTATGCTATGCAATGTACCCCGGCAAACCCAGGTACCAGAACTCTACAAGAAGCAAATACCAGTATTTACCACGATTATGGAAATGCCATAGTCAGTAGAGCTTAGCTGGGAAAGTGCTTCATATGCTATGATCCCCTCTTTGATATATGTCAGATGAAGCACGTGCAGTTAAGGCACTTTTCACAAATCTGTCAGCTGAAGCCCTTTAATATTCTTCTGTAACAACTGCCTCTACATTTTATCAGATATTCAGTCCAGTTCAGTGTCAGAGTGATTTAACTTCTATTGAGAACTGCAAATTATTTTAAAAAAATGCAATTCATGGGTTGTTAGATGCAACGGACTATGGAAGTCATCTTAGAGTATTACCTGCCGTATTTTTCTCAGAAAGAAAAATTACTGGCTTCACATTATAAAAAACAATGGATGCATTATTTTTCACTGTGTTTTCTTGAGAGTCCACATTAGTATCATGGCTTTTTTAATGCTCTCTGTGGGTCCACACAAAGGTGGTTAACCTTTTAATGTTAGGTATATACCATTTTATAAAAAATTTACGTTGTTTTGTTTATTAAATGTATGTTATGTGGTCATCCTGTTTTTAGGTAAAAATATGTACATATTTATGATTTTTATATATTTTTTGTATGGATGGACACAAAATGTATCCAACTTCAAAAACTTTGTTGTACCTGTGTACCAGAACCCTCAAACCCAAACCCAAACTGGCAACTTAGCCAAAAGATAGAGTTTTTCCATCAATCAGATTCAACTGGGGAAAATTGGATTAGAGCTAGGATTAGGGTCAGGGGAAGAATCGTGTTGAGGTTAGGGAGAAATCAGAAAAAGTCACTACAGGAATCAGGAAAAGAAGACTCAGAAATGCACTTTTTTTATTTAAAATTATGATTCTTTGGCCAAAAACTCGGTTTGACAAATTTTGACAGAAAACCTGTGATTTTTTCAAAAGAAATTTGACCTCCAGCTTAAATGCCAATTAATCACAATAAATAGCAATTTATTTATGATTTCTGCAACTTTGATTTATATATTACTATCAAGTTAGTTAAAAAGGAAAGGGAAAAATATATCAATTTCTTGATAATTTGTGAAGCTCATCCCACAGACAAGTAATCTGTAGCTCAAATATAAATTTAACAAGGGATCTTTGACAATCATGATTATGTGATGAACTATAAAAAGTTCCCTGAAAAGCTAATATTATATGAACGATGCCAATATCCAACATAAAAGAATTGACGACCATATGCAAAGTTTTAGAACATTGCATATTAATACAAAAATACAATACAATACAATATTTTCCATGCATTGATTTTTCTTTTTTGTCAAAAGTGGTCCCTGGAGGCTACAACTCTTCAATAAATAAAGTTATACAAAAATTAAAGAACCATTTTTACCATAAGCAACCAGTAGAGTTGGATCTGCATGTATGTCCACCAAAACCTGAAAAATAAGTTTTCTATGATCAGTGACAAAGAACAAATAGAAAGTAGATCTCTGAATTATGTTTTTCCATTTGAAAAAAGAAATAATATAATACATAATAGGAAGATAGAATGCATCAAAGCCAGTACACATGGTTAAAAGTTAAAACCAATGCACAAAACAACTTCAATCAACCAAAAAGTTGCTATGGCTCACGGTAGGCGTTTAAATTAGCACCTCTGGAATCGTGTTGAAGCGGACAGCTAGCCACCTGAGATAAACTGCTCTTCAAATTAGGAGGCTGCCTCTTGCTGATGGTGTTCAAAGTAAACTAAAACTAAAAGTTGCCTATCTTTTTGATCAGCAGAGTACAAGGTTTATAAAACACAAAGCGCGCGGCTGAGATTTTCGATTTGGAACTTCAACTACGACTAACTTAAACTAAAGGCGTTTCTAACTACTCAAGTAATGGCGAGGAGCAAGAGAGTTAGAAATTAACAAGATGAATTCTCACGACAAAATAGCACAATCTCTCTCCCAACAAGCACCTACACACTTCACTGTAAGCTGAAATAAAGATCATGAAAGCATAACATAGATAACGGAAATCTGAGATTTTCGACCAAGGCAAAAGAGGCTCATGATTTTATTACTCAAATCTCTGAAACAAAGCTCACTTCTAACATGCCTTGAACAAGAAATTGCAGCTAAAGAGGCTTGCAAGCTTATTCTTAACACAATAGAAAACAGCAATCACACTAACTCCTTGTTGAAAGGCTAAAGGGCTCAACAATTTGCTTATCACAACACAAGCTGAGCGACACTTGAATAACAAATAGAAGGCAAAATAGGAAACAGTGAGTTTGTTATCATAATAACCCGTTAAAGAAACTAAATGAGCAAAGGCTCTTATTTATAGACAAAGCGGGAGGTAGGGGAACCCTAAAATCCTCCTTGCTTTCACAATCCTAGGGCTTGCTTTCGTGAGCAAGCATTACTAAATCTAGAAGAAGATAACATCTAACACCCAAGAAAGCAGAAAAAGCGGGAAACGCCAACCATTACATTTTATCTTCTTTCTATCCTCAAAGAATGGATAAGAATCGTTCCAAGAATAGAAAGAAAGCGGAAAGAAAGCTTCTAGATGAAAGCCGTTTTAAAGCTCGATCTCATCCGCTAGAAAATTGGAAATGGTGTCCCGGTTCGGTGCATCTATGCCAACTAAGGCAATATTCTGATTCTCCAAGATCTCTTCGCCCTTAGAGAATCTTTCACTTCTTCAACTGTTTTATGAGTTCTATTCTTGCAAAACATCGCTGCCCAAAAAGATGATTCACTAATTGATAACTTGGCGGCTCTGCAACTTTATGCTTCTGACACCTCTCTTGATTTCCAACAGAAGATTATTGCAACACTCTTTTCTGATACCTTTCCTCTTTCTCATATCACACCTTCTCTCGTTCTTCAGCTGAGATGATGAAGTTTTAACATAGTGCTGATTTGGTCTTAAACTTGAGGGGAGTGTACTCCATATTGAAAACCTTGAAGAATGACTGTAAACTCGCCTATGTTCAGACAAGTCCTGAGCAACTTTCTATTTTTAGAATGCTGATTTTTCGTCTTCAAACGGACAAATTTTTGGAATTTTTTCTGAGATATGGGTTTTACTTTCGAATTTGCGTTTAGAAGACAACCCGATTAATCCTTTTAATCATGAATTTTTGGTGAAAAAGCGACCAAACCCTAATTTCTTCAATCTTTTCACAGAAAAGGCTGGCACAGGTTTTGTTCAAAATACAATTAGAAATGGACCCAGTTGATCTGACTTGAAAAACACTGAGGGCTGATCGAAAAAGCAGCCAACCCTAGAATCTAAAATTTTCTTGAAAAAGGCTATGATATGGGTTTTCTTGAGAGGCCCGATTGGAAAGAGTTGATTGGTTGAAATTTGAAGCGAGGTTTTCCACACGACATGCAAAATAAAAGCACTTTGCTGCAGCAGTGAAGTTCTTGAAAATTTCCTTGAGGAGAAGATTGAAGAAAAGGCGAGATGACTGAAAAATGGAATGCCTTGGTCTTCTTCTTGAAAAGTTTGATCTTCTGGATGAAAAAGCTTGAAAAAGCAAGGGTTTATGTTGCTGGTCTGAAAAATATGATGAAAAACCAGCAAGCTACATTCTTGAATCTTGAAAAATTTCTTCAAACTTGCTGCTCCAACTTTCTCCCTTGAAGGCTACCTGCAAAAATAATGAAAATAACATAAAAGAAAGATGTTAAGTAGACTTAGGGTTTTGTTTTTGCTTTGCTTTCTTTTTCTTTTATTTCAAAACCCTAAAATCTCTGTTCAATGTGTTTGGACGCCATCTTCTCTCACTTTGCAATTTTGAAAACCTTTTGAAAATCTCAAAAAAAATTCTCCAAGGCATGAGAAGTTGGGCGCCCTTCTTCACCAGGGGCGCCCACTTCATCCAGTGTTAACCAAAATTTTGACATTTTCAACTTTTCATCATTTCGACCTCCAACTTCACCTTTGATTTCTCGTTGATTGGTTTACCCGACAGGCGAGCTGAGTGGTTCACGGCGGAGCCTGACTGATTCTGAAGAAGATGTTCTGGAGGCACCTCCGGCTAAAAACTTGATTTTGACCTCCGAATTCATAGGAGGCTTTTCTTTCTAGGGGCGCCCAACTTCTCCAGTGTTAGCCATTTTTTGATTTCCAAGTTCTTCCTTCTCCCTTTGATTTTCTGATGAATCCTTGATTCTGGGAGCTACGCTGATCTGACTGACTATCTGAATGTTTCGTTGGATAGCCAGACTGATTTTGATGAGGCGCTCTTGGACGTTACTTTTGCAAATCCCATCATTTAAAGGCTTTAAAGATTGAGCGCCTTTCTTCAAGGGGGGCGCCCACTTCCACCAGACTTAGAAAAATTTTCAATTTATTCATGTCTTTCACTTCTTCAGGCGACCTCGTTGAATCTTGAGTTTCGGGCGTCGGATTGACTGATGGTTGTGCTCATCGCGAAGCTGACGAAGAATAAGGAGGGGTCTTCTGGGAGAGATTTTTCCAAAAAGTGAATTTTAACCCTTCAAAAGTCTGGGCGCCCATCTTGACTGGGGGCGCCCACTTTGTCAACACTTAGTTTATTTTTCATTTTTTTTGTGTTTTGCTTCTGGATCTTTGTTCTAAGCTCTCGTCAGACTCCCTGTTCGGTGCTTTGTATCTGGCGACTGCGACCTCCGATAGGCGTGCTGAGTATCTCGTTGTAAAGCTGGATCAATTGTGAAGAGATCTCGTTAGACACTCGTCTGCAAATTTATCTGTTGGGACCCCTGAAAACTTGGGCGCCCTTCTTCACCAGGGGCGCCCACTTTACCCAGACTTAGCCATTTTACTGATTTTCAAATTTCAGAGTTTGAAGACTTCGTTCTGTATGTTCATCTTTGATTTGAATTTGCTGAAGATTGAGCAGTCGGATGATCTGACGGAGACAGGCACGTCGAAGCTGGCTGAGCTCTGAAAAGAACAAGCATATTCTCAAACCCTAACGGCTGAATCAGGGCCTTCAAAAAGCTGGGCGCCCTTCTTGACCAGGGGCGCCCAAAATCTCAACACTTAGTCAATTTTGAATGGCGCAACTTTTCCTAGATTCACAAGGCCGGTCACGGATCTCCCCACATTAAAATTATTTGAATTCGGATATTTTGAGTAATCGATAACTTCTGCCGTGAATTCATTTGCAAAGTATTGGCCCGAACTTTAACATTATTTGGGCGCCAAGAGCCCTAGTCGACATTTGATGCCTAAAAGATGGAAGCCTTTCTTCCAGCGAGCCCAAAGTCACACCCCGATGTTAAGAAAATTTTATCATTTTCAACTTCATCTTTTGTTCTCGGAGTGCATGTTCATCATTTCTGTCTTACGTTGTGAGCGCTGAGTGTTGATTTTGGCCTTTAGCGGCCGAATGACCTCCATTGATGACCTCGGGCTCGGTCTAACCAGCTGATTAGACCCGATTAGGGGAAAAGCCCGGTTATTTTGAGATTATTTGCCCGGCTGATATGCATAAGGTATTTTGAGCCAATCAAAATCGGTTTGGACCTGTCCGGACCAACTTTTATTTTGAAATTTTTGCCCGTTATCCGTTTGAAAAGAAACCCAAAAAAACCCAAAAAAGGTTTCTATTTTTAGGAAGTTTCTAAAAATAAAAATTTTCCTAAACAGTACGGCCGAAAAACTGAGATTTGGGTTTTGTAGACCTGGTCGCTTTGAGCAAACCCAGATCGTCAGATTTTGAAAAATTCAAGTTTTTGCCCCTCATGCAAGACATATGCACACCCAAATTTTGACCTTTTTGTTTGTTTGTAGAGACTTTTACTCATTTCTTCAAAATATCTAAGTGTAACAAAATTTTAATTTTGAAATTTCATGAGGCTCCAAAAATGGCAAAATACATTATCAAGCTGTCACTTGTATTGCTCAAATTATTAAACCTGTCCACTAAAACATCATTGGGCAAAATGAGATCAATCATCACACCTTTGTGAAACCCCAGAACAGGTCAAGAAGTCACTTAAAGGGATTCTTTTGAAGGAAAAACTAATATGATATTGTCGCCTACATGAAAAGTGCAATTGGAAAATCAATAATGTTAATCAACCTCCTATTCTTTAGTTGAGGTTATTCAGCAATTCTTATAGGAAGGCGTGATAACCTCCAATGAACAATTGCTTGAGATCTAATGTATAATAAGCAGCGATGGGTATAATGTAATGTCCCCATTTTAGTCAGTTCTTGGGAATAGTGTGTTAGCCTATTTCTTGGACCCTTGTGGGCTAACTAGATTGGTTAGAGGGTTAGTGGCATTTTCTGGAGGAGTTTTGTTGTTCTCATTTTCAGATCTCAGTGATTGGCTCACAGTAGGCCTTGGCAATTCAGGGGTTGACAACTTCTAACGACACGTTATTATGTGGGGTTTTGAGCGAGTTATGAATATTTCAATGGAATAAAGTGTTTTAATATATTTGACGGAATATTATAAAGTCAACTTGATTTTATAATAAAGTAATCACTTAAATTTATTTAAGTAAAAATTAGAAGCACTTTAGTGAAATATTTCATAAAGTGATTAATTAAATCACTTAAAGTGGTCGCCATGTATTTAAGTGAAAACTATTGAAAAGGGGATTTAAATATATTCTAAAATATTTAAATGACTCCAAAAGTGGCGTCACTTCTTGGGATGCGTGCCTTTTGGCTTTATATGCAAGCCAAGGTAAAATCAAACTCACTTTTGACTATTTGATATTTTCTTGGCTTTGGCTTTGCTTGCTTCTCTGAGACAAGGGTTTCAGGAGTTTGTTTATCTCTGGAGAACGAAAACACTTCACAGATTTGTGATTGTGAGACTGTGCAAGATCAGTTGAATGATTGCAACAGCAGAGGCTTCAATTCAGAACTTTCTATAGTGCTTAATCAGGAATTTTGGTGCAATATTCAGTAGTTGTCAATAAGATACAGGAGGGTGTCCTTCATTTGGCAGACACTCCACCTTCATGGCCTTACTTTCTATGCTAAGGACGTGGCTGCTTTATTGAAGTGCGTGGCACTTTTCTCAAGGGCGTTTGGAGTTCTGGAGAAGAAACGCCTTCTTTTTTAAGGGTTTTTTATCTCCTTCATTGGCATCTAGCTTGTACCTTTCATTTGCTTCAGTTTTCAGGCTGGAGATTGCATTCAGTTGGATTCTACGCTTGAAATTGTCAGTTTTCATCATTCTTGGTTGGCAATATGGAATAAATTCTTATTTAAATAATCTGGAGCATTATGGGTATGTTTGTAACTTATAATCTCTTTGTTTCAGTTATTTAATATCTTCTGCACTTCCATCTGGTGAATTTAAGCTCGATTCTAAGTTTTATGAGCATTTATGTGAAATTGCCCCTTCTACTTCTCTCTAGAAATTTCTCTAAAAAACAAAAAAACACAAATAAGATAAGAAAAATATAGGGGTTTGAGTTGTGAGCCAGCAGGGCTCATCACAGTGGTATCAGAGCTCTGATCCTGCCAGCCTGAAGGGTTAGCAGCTTCTATGCGGTCTCATCAGAATAGGTTTGACAGGTACTACTCACATAGGGGTTGAACGGCAAAGTGGTTTTCATGGCTTCTAAATTTGTTGATGAAGTAATGGCTGCTTATGAGGAATATATAGCATTTCCAGATAAGATAAAAGATTGCCTAGACTTTGGACAATATATGGAGCATCGGATGGTTTATAATAAGCAACGAAGCAAATCAAATAAATGCGAGCAGCAAAATGTAGAGAGCATTTCAAATAATATTCAATAGAAACCTATGCCTTCACAACAAAGATTAGCTCGTAGCTTGCAGCAGTCTGAAGACTCCATTTCAAGACAAAGCTCATCACAAAACAAAAAGAAATTGAGTTTCTTTGATGTGTTGGGGTTAAAAAGGGATCAATCAGCAGATCATGATCTTCAACCTACAGGTGGACATGGGATTGAAACTGAAGTGGTAAATGATAAGGGAATTGTACATCATGAAGCAGAAACCCAGAATGTTGACACTTTCAACGCTCAAGAAGTTGTTATCAGATGTGATAACAAGTTTGATGTTCAAGACAGCAGCCTTTCACTTGAGCAAAATGATGATTTGGAAGTCATGGCAAGTTCAGAAAATAGTGTGGAAGGTTCTCCTACTATTGGCACGCTAGATGAGGGTGTCATTAATGAGGAATGCATTGTTGATTCAAGTCACAACAAGTCTGATTTTGTATATCAGACCTTAGAAGATGTGAGCCAAACACAAGTTCTGTGTAATGGGTGGCTACAAAGAGCTAAAAAGGGAAAGATGTTGGCTGCCAATGCAAAACGGCATTTGCAGGAAGTTAAGGAACATTGCAGCCAACTTGATCGAGCAAAGAAACAAAGAGAGTCACATCTTCGATCTCTAATTCTTCCAAGGAAGGAATGTGTAGATGTAGAGCATGCAAAGGAGGAACATTTTGAGATAAGCCAAAATGAAGAATTGTTGGCGTTTAAATTAGCACCTCTGGAGTGCTGATTGTAAACGTTCAGCTATTTCAAATGTTTTGCAACACTTCTTCGTTATTTAAAGAGGAGAAGTCCCTCTCTGCTGGGAGCAATGCGTAGGGAAGGGAAATGTTTAACTAAGTTCCTATCTTTTTATGCTTCAGCGGCAGGACACAAGGGTGCATAAACACAATGCGCCGTAGCTAAGCTTTTCACTGGTTTCTGCAGATCTTAACTACGACTAACTAGCTTCTATCTATCCAATAACTTCAAGATGAACAGAGCATGAGGGTAAGGGAGCGGGAATGGGATGGTTGGATCACTTGAATTCACCGTCTCCAGAGGATATGACCGAGGCTCTGAACTCTCGGGTATACACCGGGATAAGGTTGGTACAAGCAAACACTTTGCACGGTAAACTAGATCTGAGATCTGCCAAGGAGGAGGGACTCCTATCCGAGGTATGAGCTTAAGAAATAGTTTACTAGAAACAACAAAATCACGATGCCTTGGCCAACGAGCTTGCTAAGGAGGAGGGACTCCTATCCGAAGTATAGCTTGGAAGTCAACACATTAAACAACATCAAACGACAACTGTCAATAACAAACATCCAAGGAGGAGGGACTCCTATCCGAGGAGGGAAATGAGACAACAAGCTATTAAACACAGGACATAGACATAACTCAAATAAGATGATCAAAATGCGAGCGCCTTCTGATATTCTTCTTCAATGCTTTATCAACGAACTACAAAAGTTGGGAGAGCAAAGGCACGAAATCATGCACAATTACAATCAACCAACGAACTCTCATCCAAGAGTGAACAAATATTCGCTTTCAAAGTGTTGGCAACAATGGCGCAGCAATTTTGCATAGCAAGTAAAGGTTAAACAAATAATGAGCCCAAGGTTCTTATTTATAGAACTCAAAGGAGTGGGCAACCCCAAAATCTCCTTGAGTTAACAATGAGTTCTTGCCAATCAATTAGCAAGATTTATTCCTAAAAAGGGGGAACAAGCAGTTAACTGGAAAACTACTTCAGTTAACTGAAAGTCAACAAAGAGTCAACTGGAAACTACTTCAGTTGACTAAAAGCAAACTAAAGGTGAACTTAAATGTAAAGTCTCCCTCCAAAATAGACATCCACATTTAGTGGAGATCTAAGATCCACGAATCATGGAAGCCAATTAGACATCCTTAATTAGTGGGATCTGACAATGCATGATTTAAGGAAAGTGGAGTTAAACTTGGAAAGAACCATCAAGTTAACTCCAACTACATTTAATAGCATCTTGAGTTGACTTGGAAAGAAGCGTCAAGTCAACTCAAGTCTCATGAATGCCACTTGGAGGGTGTATGGCGTCCTTCTCTGGTGCATTTATAGCTCGCCATTAATCAACAGTGTCTCAATCCATTGATTGACTTCATCGGCTTCCGGGGAGTTAATGCTTTGTAGGATGATGACGTGGCGTCGGAGCATGACCTCACCCGTTGTGAGCTGATTTCCGAAGTCAATGCATTGAGATGCTGCCTCTTCTAACTTGGTTGATAAAGCTGCTACCTTAGCCAGCTTACAACCCTCTGGATCATCAAGAAAAGTGCTGTGGATGACATCTCTGAACTGGTTCTGTACAGTCACCAACTCAACGTATTCTCCTCCCTCACGCTAATATTCCATTCAAGGGAAGGATATTACCAACATTCATGCGAAGTTGATAATAGTGGCAACCACCCTTCTGTAATCAATCAACTCTACTGAATGAGCGTCGTAGGCTTTCACCTTGTACGCCAATTGTTCCTTCCAAGCAAAAAGATGTTGCTTGTTTTCCTCAGAGTATACTGATTGATATGCTAATTGCAAATCTGCAATTGTACTTTAGTCTTCAAGCCTCTTTTCTACAATCCTTTGTTCCGACTGCTGGATCTCCACACGAAGTTCATGTGCTCTATCCCGTAACTGGTATAGGTTCGCCAGTACGCATCTACCCTTGAGAACAAATTTTAATTTGATTTCGGTGTTTGCTAATGTTAACAATTGCCGGCGATTTTTGTTCGGCGGGAGATCTAGTAGTCCCGCCGGTAGGGTCGAGACGCTGTGCTGGGCGTAACGTCGGGTGGGATGTAAGACCTCGCCGCATCTTTCAGCCTTTAAGGTCATTGCCTTTCTTTACCTCATCCTTGGCTATTCTTCTTGTAAGGCCACCAAGTTATTCCGAAGATCCGGGCTTCCACCGTCGTAGTCTCCCGATTAAGTTGAGACAAGTGTAGTCCCTCTACTTGAACCCTGTATGCTTTTCTCACCGGTGGAGCGGCAGCTTCATGATGATCTCACACCGTGATTCCTTTCTTATGAACTTGCTTTAACTTCTTCACACGGTTCGGACGGTCAATTCGCAAAGTCAAGCTCATATGAGGTTTTTCCTTCCTTCCCAGTAGGGCCTTCAAGCCAACAGAATATCGGCCAATCCCCTGCTCAGGGAGGGACGCGAGGCCCTGGAACGCCAGGGATGCGGAGACCGTAATGGTTACCCAGCATGCAACCGCCCATGAGGACCGTAATTGGCCAGGATAATCGGGTGGATAAGGGCGGCTCAAGCCTACAATGTGCACCAAGCCGGGCCGCTGTTTCACCTGTTGCTTCCGCCATTGGTTCAGCCACTGGTTCTTCAACAACTAATGCTGCTGGTTCCTCAGTGATAACTTCTGCTGAATCAGGGGTAGCAGTCTCTACTCTTTGTTCTGGGGCAGCAATACCCGTGATTATTTTAGGACTATGTGTGGCTTTCTCCACTGGTGTCCTTTGTGTTCTAGGTTTTGACATCCTCATCCCTTGGGGAGGATTGCACCATTGCTTTTGTCTAGGTTTCCTTCTTGAAGTGGAAGGTGGTGTAGACTGAACCTGTGGCGGCTCTGTTCTGTGAGGTATCACCTTCCTTGATTTCTTGCTGTCGAGATAGAGTTGGCTATTTCTAACCACTCTACTCGTTCTTGCTTCTATAGATGTATCCTCTTTGGCATACCAATCCACTCTCGGGAGCGGTTGGGAGTCAACTGAATCTGCGAAGAATGTGGGGAGAATGACTTCCCCTTCATCATCTAACAGGCCCTCAATGTCTGCTGACATGAAATCAGCAATCTGTGGGAGTCTGAATCTGCTGTAGTTCCTTCTTCGCACTTCATACTCGTCTTTACAATTCACCCAATAATCTTCTATAGAAGACTTATGTGACGAGTGTTGCTCGAGGTGTGCTGCATAGAGTCCTCTGGGATCATAGGATCTTCTATCAATGAGATATTTGAGGTTAAACCTCCTTGTTTCTTGACCCATCATCTTTGCATCTGCCGCGAATCCACATCTATATAGTCCCATTTCAACGGGAAAGTTAACAGCTGTCTTCCTCTTCAAGCGCAAGTGGACATGAACCTCGGACAACTGTCTCAGGAACTCCATGAAGACTACCCTATCCGAAGGGTGTCTTGGTAGCATGGTAGGGTGGCCAATGTAGCCATACACGCGTATGTAGGAGAATGTAGGAAATTGGATGAACCAATCTGCCCAATCCGCCATTGCCTCTCTGGCTGTCTGTGAAATACGCACGTGCATCTCATGGTTAAGCTCACGAACTATGTGCATGGTGAAGTGATCACTTGTCTTCTTGAAGTGTCTTTCCGCTTGAGTAAACTCAAGACGTGTGAAAAACTCGTGAACCTTCTGCGCACCTAAAGTTCCCACATTGTTCAATAACCTAAAATCGCCTTGGAAGGCTATTAGGTATACTAGGTAAGAGCACATGTGGAACCTATGAGCTTCCAGATACCCAGTGATTTGTCGGTGGAGTGTGTCACTGATCAAGGTGGCCCAGTCATAGTATTCCCTCCTGCCAATGATTTTAGCGATGACATAGTACATCCATGGCTGGAATTGACGACCATCTTCTTCTCCAGTGACTCTATTGCGTAGAGTGATTAACACTGCGTACTCGTCTTTACATTCTCCTCGCCCCAACAACTTAGGCAAGCTTGCCTTTGTCACTTTTAGCCATTTTTCAGCCATTATCCTTTGACATTTGTCCTTGGCTGTCTCAAAAGCTTTCTCACATTCCGTCAATGATATGACTTTGCTGTTAGGATGTGAGGGAATATCAAAACATCTTTCGATATCCTGAGGCTTTAAACTGCAATCAATTCTTCCATCTGCTGCTCTGATTTCTCTGGTGGTAGGGTTGTAATGCTTGATACAAGCGATTACGAGCTCTACGCTGTGTAGTGTGATGGGAATTGATGCGGCTTGCAGCAATCCGGATTCTTCGATATTCTGCAATGTTATTTGATTCATGCCTTCTAACTGCTCCAAATCGACCACTGGATTTACTTGGTGTAGATTTGTGTCAACTGTTTTCAGGTAATCATGGAGTAAGACCGTCTTGGTCTCGTATTGCACCTGGGAGTACTGCATCCTAAAAAACTTGAAGATTGACTGTAAGCTTGACCTAGTTCAGATGATTTTCAGAAACCCTTAAAAATAGCGCCCCGCCGAGAAGTATTTTTCCAAAAATTCGGTACTACGGGTTTTGTTCGCTTCCACGTCAACAACGCCTCGTAATTTGATTCTCGAACTTTTTCGAAAACCTAAAATAGGGGCGCAAGTTTCATTTATTTTGGAAAATTTGTCGAGATGGTTTCTTCGAAAATGATGCTGAATCTACCCAGTTGATCAGATCTGATGTAGCCTGTTGCTTTTTCTGTCAGATGCAAGAAAACCTAAGACAAGAAGAGAGGAAAAAGACAGAAGGTGGATTGGAAGTTTTAGCTGATCTTCAAAAAAAAACTATCTCTGATCCAATCCTCAAAATGGCAACCCTTTCCTGCTTCAGATCTGCAATAAAAATGAAGAACGGATGAAAACCTCCTTCAGATCTTCAATGGCATCCTTTGAGAGCTTTGTGGCTGTTTTCATCCTTCAACCTGCAATGAAATAATGAAATGGACGCCATCTCCTTGAATATATATGTTTGAGCTTCAGATCCACAAATTTGGGGACCTAACACAAGCTCAAAAGGTGATTTGAGTTCGATCTGAAGTTAAAAAGGTGATTTCCACCAATCGTGGAGCGTTTTAGCCAACTTTAACTCAAAGAGCTTTTGACTTTAGTCAACAAATGACCTTTGACTTATTTTAGGCGTCCCTTTTCATCTTTTGCAAGTTTTTTTGGGATTTTCTCTCCTGAAAACCCCCTGTTTGATCCTGAATCTGGCGTTGTCTGTCGATCTTGAGACGTCACGGACACATTCACTGCGGAGCAGAATCCATACTGGAAAGAAGTGCCTGGGAGACTGAATGATAAAAAGCTGAGTTAAGGGCTCCAAAAGACTGGGCGCCTTTCCCAAGAAAGGGCGCTTTTGCCAATGCCTTAGTGATTTTTCAGTCTTCGTTCTTCAGCTTATTTGAAATGACCTCTCGTGCCTTGAACTGGATTTCTCGTTGATCGGAGAGTCAGATGTTTTCACATGACGTTTCATCAGGTACTCAGCTCTGTTCTGCTAAGAATGACTGTCTTCGGGAAATCTGGATCTCAAATTAGGGTTCCTTTATCCAAGGGCGCCCCTCCTTGAAAAGGGCGCTTTTGCCTTTTAGCTTGATTATTTTCATCTGACAAGTTGCCTACTTTGATCCAGATTATCCGTTGACTGCTCTGTCAGACATTGATGCTTGCAGTTGCGTTTCCGAGATTTACTTGAGCTGAGAAGGTCATCAAAGGAAGCCTTTTGTCATTGGTCAACATCTGGAAGTCCAAAAGAAAGGGCGCCTTTGCTTTGAAAAGGCTCTTTTTTCTAGAACTTCGTCGTTTATCTGTGGTTTCCTGATATTTCCTTGAACTGCCTCTTTTTGTTTCATCAGCAATTGCTAGTGATCCATTCATCGGATGATCTGGATGTTTGTTTCACTGTCGAGCCAGCACTCAAACGTCAAGAATGACTGCTTTGGATGACCATACTGACTTCATTTGACCTTCAAAGATCATGGGCGCCCCTGCTTGAAGAAGGCGCCTTTTCAACATGTGAGCAATCTCCCCTTCGTAACATCTCCAGAGTTAGTCAAATTTTGACCTTTTTCGTTTTCAGGAATCTCCTTCGTCAAACAACATCTTTTTCGACCTTTTCCGCCATGGTTGTGTCGTTGAAGCTTTTGAAGCTTAGCTTTCAGCACCTGGTACTGGCCAATCTGCCATTAATGGCTGTGGAGCTCCTAACTTCGTTCCTGAAAAAGAGAAATAGACCCACCAGAGTAAACGTGTCTTTTGATGATTCTGACTTGACCAATGTGATCGTGAAGCCCTTTAAGCCTATCAAAATCATTTTCGATCATTTCTGGGAAGGTCCTATTTTCGGGGGATTTCCCTGAAAATAGGGGAAAAACCCTAATTTTCAATTTTTCAGAATTTTGTACATGTGTTCCTTGACAGAAACCCACCAAGATTCTATGATTGGTTTGACCTAAAACAGATCTTTCATGGCATTTTAACAAGATTTAGCTCAATTTACACAAAATGCCAAAAAATTTATTTGGGGTACAACAATATCATTGATGCAGACTTCGATGTTGAAAACTATAATTTCTCTCAGACCTTTTAGGTGGTAATACATAGGTTTCACAACTTGTGAAAGATTAAATAATTTATCCTTTAGAAAGCAATAAAAGCAAATTTAATGTCAATATATGTCAATTACCATAATATTTTGCCTAACTAATCTTTCACAAAAAATGCTCCAACGCTATGTTTCACATGAAAGAAGTCAAACCTTGCATCATTTTATCACGAAGAGTTTGAATGTCAAAATGTTGCTCCTCAAACCTTTCCTGCACAAGAAAAAAGCTCATAGTTAAATATCAGATCTATTACCATTTCACATCAAGTCACGTCTTCTTCCCTCCATCTGGCATGCACTTTGTATATTTAAGGAAAGTAAAACCTTTCCTTTGAGACAACTTACACGGACATAGGCACATATAGCAATGAAACACAATACATCATATTGAAACAAACTGCTCACAAATCAATTCTTTTGGAAGAAAACTCCTCACATGCTGTAATACTGAGGCAGAAAATGCTACATCTGAGTATGAGATACTATTGCAAGTGAGGTCACAATAAAGAGTAATAAAAGAATACAAAAAATATGAAAGCATGAGATGCATATACAACAATGCTCACAAATCAATTCTTTTGGAAGAAAACTCCTCACATGCTGTAATACTGAGGCAGAAAATGCTACATCTGAGTATGAGATACTATTGCAAGTGAGGTCACAATAAAGAGTAATAAAAGAATACAAAAAATATGAAAGCATGAGATGCATATACAACAAAGGAAGACAACCGAAGTAGTTAAGAGGGGATAAAAAATACCAGATTCAATTCTATCTGACGTAACCTTGCTGCTGAAGATCTATAAACTTCATATCCAAATCAGATTGATTAAAACTACATTCTAACCCCTTCCAAAGGAAGGTCAAACCTAAGTTCATCTGTTACATGTTTTCCAGCTAATGACTAGTATTCATTTTCCAAGTAAAGAGTTTAAGTTTTAACAATGTACACCACCAACCTAACAATTGTTTACACAATACAAACTCCATGCAAATTTACAAGGTTAGAATTTAAGCAATGCAAAATCAAGTTTTATTGTTAGTTAGCAAGATTTAATCAATATTAATATCCACAACCAAAAATAAATCATTGTGACATGAAATGTACAGTCAGTCTTAATAGAAAAGCGCTAATGTAATCCAAACCTAGATTACAAAATAGTAACTAGGTAATAAGCACATAAGAAATGCAAATATAACCATGGGATAAACCTAAAATGAACCAAATTCTAAGAGCTCACCAAGTGCAATTAACTCTGTGATGTGTAATCCAAACCTAGATTACACAATAGTAACTAGGTAATAAGCACATAAGAAATGCAAATATAACCATGGGATAAACCTAAAATGAACCAAATTCTAAGAGCTCACCAAGTGCAATTAACTCTGTGATGGTAGAACAAGGAGTCTACAAAGATGAGAACAAGAAATTAAGACAAGAGAACAGCAATGCCATGAGCATGTATGAAGCCTCAAACTCAAAGAACCAACAACATCATCATCTATCTTTGTCAAATGGCCAACACATGAATTGATAATCCTCATAGGGGAATGTCTAATGCTGATGGGGACAAGCTGAAAAATCTTAGAAGAAATTTCAGTGCTCCTTGGATGTATTCCAACATCCATGCCAATGAACCACTTCTAGAAAAAATACTAGAAATGTGCATCCATGTGTTATCTAACCCTCTGAAAAGGGAAAGGCATTTAATGCCAATATACAGCAGATCCACTTCACGTAGATTGAGGTTTAGGGACTTTGGACACTCTAGTAACAATATGCTTATTTGAATGTGAATCAGACATAGCAGATGCCAATCATCCCCAATCCCTGAAGTGAGTTGACTGGAGGTAACCTGTATGAGAAACTCTAGCAGTCCATGTAAGGACCAATGTCTAAGATTGACAACCTCCTAAAGAAAAAAGGCCAACCACCTCTGTCATGCACCCCGTCATGATCAACACTAAAGTATTTAAAATATAAAAATAAATATTTATTATAATTATAATCATGAAACTAGTTTAAAAATAAATAATATTAACAATAAATTCAATTTACAAATATAGTAGTTAAACAAGGAACATATAATATATTAAATGTGTAAACATAAAACTATATATATATATTTATATATTGAAGGAATTAACATAATACAAACCCAGGCCAAGTCAAAGGCAGCGATCAACAATAATTGCCCAAGACAGGAATTACAAAGAAGGAAGTCAGCAATTATTTTAGAAACAGCAGTGATCATGTTCAGCAATGAATAAATAACAGGCAGCGATAAAGTAATATGGGAAGTATTTAATGTTTGAGGAGCAGCCTTGAGATCACTAGAAAGGCAATAATATGCAGCGATTAGAAGTATATATATATATATTGAAGGAATTAACATAATACAAACCCAGGCCAAGTCAAAGGCAGCGATCAACCATAATCGCCCAAGACAGGAATTACAAAGGAGGAAATCAGCAATTATTTTAGAAACAGCAGCGATCATGTTCAGCAATGAATAAATAGCAGGCAGCGATAAACTAATATGCGAAGTATTAAAAGTTTGAGGAGCAGCGTTGAGATCACTAGAAAGGCAATAATATTCAGAGATTAGAAGTCTTAAAAAAGCAGCAATCAACATATGTAAAGGTGGCAGAAATATTAAAATAATATTTTGTAATTATTTATTAATGCTCAATATTGTATTTTAGTGTAATATTCTTGATAAGATCGTTTTATCGATCTTCTTCAGTCTCTTTTAGAAACTTACTAATTCTGTAAATCCTTGTAAATTATTTATTGAGCGTTTGCAATAATTGTATATATATCAATCAACTTTTTTACCCTCTTGTTTTTCTTAATATTGTATCAGAGCAGGTTATTCAAAAATCGTTTTTCTAAGAATTTCGAAAGAAATTTTTCAAAGGTTTTTTTGAAGAACGATTTTTCTAATTAAGATCTTCATGGTCTTTTTAAAAGATATAATTTGAACTTCTTTGGGCCTATTGGACGCATTTTTTTTGTGAGATCAGGTTTCTTGAAATCGCGTTTTGTGAATGTCACTTCTCTGTTTTTGTTTTTTCGGCGCGATTCATCTATGTCTGCACATGCCTTGGTTTCTTCTTCATTCGCGATCTAGGTTTTTCCCTCTCAACCCTTGTTTCTCAGTTTTGTCTTCATTTGCAACTTAGGTTTTCCCTTCTCAACCCACACGACCAAGGCATTGAATAAAATCGCGACCTGAAGGTTTTTGTTGCGCAAGTTGGAGGCATTTTTTTTGTTTCAAAAACACGATTTTGATTGTTCTTGAGACGCGTTTTTTCCTGCAACCTCCTGGACATGTTTTGTTGCGCAAAATCATGGTTTTCTCTGCTCATTCTGGGCACGTTGTTTTTGAAAATATCCTGTCATTTTCTTCAGTTTCTGAAAGCGACTTTTGGCTCTATATTTGGGTCGCATTTTTTTTCTCTATCTCTAGTGAAGTTTCTACATTCTGGGCAGGATTCTAAAGGCATTTTCAGAAACGTGTTTTCTACAATTTTCAAATTCAAGCTAGGGTTTTGATAAAACCTCTATTTTCAACTCAACAAAAAATTCTAATCACAGATTCCTTTTGGGTTTTTTGAGAGGATTTTTGGGTTGGCCTCCATTTTTTCTAGGTGCCTCATAATCCATGTAGTGGGATTTGTGCCAGCAGGTTTACCTTGACTTTTGTGCTTGAAACTACCTCAATACATTGGAATTTGTGTCTTGAGCTCCGTGCATTCAGTTTTTGAGCCTCTTTTGTATCTCGTTTTGTGTGCCTCAAAAAGTGTGCAAGATGGCAAGTTTGACCAACATTATGTTGGAAGGTAGTCAGTGATTCAATGGCAAAAATTATAATACCTGGAAGCAGCAAATGATGACTATCTTTCAATATCGCTACCTTGATCAGATTGTTCTTGGCAATGATACTCATCCCACAACAACGGGTAAAGACCAAGAAATGTTTGACGAGCATAATCGTGAAGTGGTGATGCTCATTAAGCTTTCAATTACCAATGATCAGCTTCCATACGTTCAATCCGGCAAAACAACTGTCGAGATTTGGGAGCATTTGAATACCTTGCATGAGACCTCCGACAAGAGTTGTGCATTCTTTTTAAAGAACCAGCTGGTCTCCATCATGATGGATGAAAGAATGTCCTTACAAGAGCATCTGTCAAAGATTCAGGACATTCGTGATTAGTTGGAGGCGATTGATTAGAAAATGGAGGAAGAAGACATGGTAGTAATCACCTTGAAAAGCCTACCGAAGTCTTATGAGCACTTTGTTAAAACCCTCAACATTACATTGACTAATGTCGATTTTAAGTTTCTAGAGCTTTGTACCATCCTCTTGCAACAAGAACGTTGTAAACAACAGTTTGGTAGTAGTGCCTCATCGTCCTCTACAGAACAAGCTTTTGCAGCTAAATCTCAGCCTAAGAATAAAGGGAAAGGGTCAACCTTCGCAGCAGAAAGGCTCAAGTCAACCTCAGGGCAGCCCTAAGAAAAAGAACATTCAGTGTAATTACTACCACAAATATGGTCATATGAAGAAGGATTGTTGTCAGCGTTTGGCTTCTGAACAGAAGAAGCAGGGAGGGTCTCAACAAAAAGAAAATGTTGTCGAGCATACTGAGCAGAAGGAATCTACCTTTTACGCTTTTATGGCTAAAAGACCTTTAGATCATGTAAATTCCTCTGCCTAGTACATTGATTCAAGTGTTTCGAGACACTTCACCCATCGGCATGATTGGTTCACAGACTTCTCTCCCTTCAGTGACTCAATTATTTTTGGAGGTGTAGAGTTTACAGTTCTCGGTAAGGGCACTGTTCAAATTCTATCTGGTGGGAGGAATCTCATATTCCTCAATGTATACTACGTTCCTGGCATAGAACTAAACCTTCTCTCTATTAGTCAAATTATGCGGCATTCTCCTCAGTTGGATGTGGTATTCAGTGCACACAAATGTTTCATTGTTGATCAGGAGACTCGCACCACTGTGGCTATTGGTATCCAGGATCATGGTCTATACAAACTTGTGGATACAAGTGATTCTCCAAAGTTAGCCATGGCAGCCAGAAATTCTGCTATCACCAATCTTTGACATTAGTGGTATGGGCACTTAAATGTGCACTATCTCTCTCAGCTAGCTCGGGAGGGACGTGTAGTTGGTTTACCTGAGATCCAAACTCAACATCATGGAATTTGTGGAGCTTCTCAAGCTGGGAAGCAATACAGGACACCATTCACAGATGGTGACTCATGGTGAGCCTCTAAGGTACTACAATTGATTCACGCTAATGTATGTGGGCCAATGAATACACCTTATGTTACTGGTTACAAGTATTTCTTGTTTTTTGTTGATGATTTCAATCGTAAAATGTGGGTGTACTTTCTTAGATAGAAATCAAATGTGTTTACTGTATTTCAGAAGTTTAAGGCCTTAGTAGAAAAAGGGTCTAGTTGTTCCATAATCACTCTTAGGTCAGATAATGGGGGGGTAATTTTGTTCTACTACTTTCTCCAACTTTTGTGATACACACAACATCAAACGCCAGTTAACCACATCCTACACTCATCAGCAAAATGGTGTTGTCAAGTGGCACAATCGTACAATCACTGAGATGGTCCGCTCCATGTTACAACACAGGAGTGTTCCCAATAAATATTGGGCAAAAGCAATCTATATTGTTGTCTATCTCTTTAATAAGCCTCCTACACGAGCTATTAAGGGGAAGACTCCTGAGGAAGCTTGGACTAGTCGCAAACCTAAGCTCATCTCATTGCTAGGGTGTTCTCACAGAAGGAAGGCATTGACTATTTGAAGACTTTTTCTCCTACAACCAAGATGAGTACCATACGGCTCATCCTTGCCTTAACAGCCCAATTTGGTTGGAAAGTCCATCAAATAGACGTTAAGAGTGCTTTCCTCAATAGTGATTTGAAGGAAGTTGAAGGAAGAATCCTTGTTCAAGCAACTAGTGGGCAGCCTCGTCTATCTCACTGCCACTAGACCTGACCTAAATTTTACAGTGAGCTACATTTCACGCTTCATGACAGCCCCCAAGGCTAATCATTGGATAGAAGCGAGGCGTGTGCTGCGTTATGTGAAGGTTACTTCTGATTATGGACTTCTTTACACTAGGAGTCACGATCCTAGACTCTTTGGCTTCACAAACTCAAATTGGGCAGGTTCAGTTGATGACAGAAAATCAACATCTGGGTATGTTTTCAGTTTGGGATCTAGTGCAGTCACATGGACTAGTAAAAAGTAGCAGGCAATGGCTCTCTCCTCAACAGAAGCAAAGTATCAGGGAGCAATTAAGGCAGCTTGTGAGGTAGTTTGGCTTTTTCTGGATGCTTGCGGATATGCAAATATCTCAAGCAAGTCCAACTCCCTTGTTCTGTAACAATCAGGAAGTTCTCAAACTTGCCAAAAATCTAGTCTTCCATGAAAGAAGCAAGCATGTGGAAACTCATTGTCACTTCATTTGAAAGCTTGTTGAAGATGAATCAGTTTAGTTGTTGTATGTTCCAACAGAGGAGCAACCAGCAGATATTCTCACCAAGTTGCTCGATCTAGATAAGTTTGTAAAATTGAAGGGGCATCTTGGTGTAGTTGACAGATTGAGCATTAGGGAGGGTATTAAAATAATATTTTGTAATTATTTATTAATGCTCAATATTGTATTTTAGTGTAATATTCTTGATAAGACTGTTTTATCGATCTTCTTCAATTTCTTTTAGAAACTTACTAATTTTGTAAATCCCTGTAAATTATTTATTGAGCGTTTGCTCTAATTGTATATATATCAATCAAATTTTTTACCATCAATTTTTTCTTAATAAGAAAAAGGTTATGAATTAATTAGTAAAGAAATAATAAAGGTGGCTGTGGAATAGTTAATAAAGAAATAATAATTAATATATGAATAGTCATGACTCTTTCCAAGGATAAGCAATCATGAAAGGGTGTGTCTATTGTTAATGAATGTGACTCTCCCCACCATGGAAGATATAAAAGGGGGAAATAGATGAGTGGGAAGAGGCATCAATCAATGAAGGAAATGAATAAAAAGTCTGATAGGGAAGCAATCAGAAATAAATAATAGTCAGCACTCAGAAAGGCAGCAGCTCCTAAATATAATAAGGGGTTGCTATCAAGATGTATGAAGAAGAACATAGTTCAATGAGAGATAGATGAAGATAAATGGTAAATCAATAAGGGAAGTAAGTTGAATATACATATATATTATATGATTATGCAATAATAATGCTTGCAGCAATTATTAATCCTTATTAGCAATTATTCATCTAACTTAGTCTATTTGTTTCTCTTTAAGCAATATCTTTTGTATATTAAAACAGATCGACCCATCTTTTAGAAGATATTTATATTCAGGCCAATATCTGCAGACTATAGCAAGCAGATCAGAATTAACCATCTGCATTAATAGTTATTACATCTGCTGTTGTGGTTATAGAAATCATATGTTTTCATAGATATTGTGGTATGCTCTATCATGATTGTTGTGATGTATTTATTATTTTCTAATCTCTCTGAATTTGGATATATTTAATGTTTGCAATTCTCAACAATGCAACCACGAGGAAAATGGGGGAAATTCCAGTAGGGTGAGCAGGTACTAGATTTCTTTCTAAGTACACCACTCCAAGCTGGCCACTTGGGGCCAAGGGGGTGAGTATCTACCCTTGGGCTTAGAATGGGGCATCTACGGGCCTCCTATTGTAGTTTCTCCCCAATCTCTACATGGATTGGTTGTTGATCATAAGAGGGATGGATAAGGCAGCAAGGGTAGGGAATGCAGGTACAAGTTTGTCCACCAAGTATGCCACCCCATGTTGGATGACTATGTGTCTGCCACTTGAGGGCCAAGAGGGATGGTATATCCGCTCTTGGGCTTGGTATGTATAGCATCAAGCAGACTTATCATGCTCCTCATCAAAGTCCCATTATGATCCAACTTCCAATGTGCATTATGGATATTGTGTATAGTTATGTATTTACATGGTTTAAATAGATAGGAAATTTATAATAAATGTTTGATCATATGAATTATATTCCAACATTATCTAACATGATTGCAGGACCTAAACAAAGATTCATCTTACTTAAGGCATTTTATTGGTAAGGTATAACCCTAACTGCATTTATCTTGTGATTCTAGGGCAAGATTTAGGGTTATTCAGAAAGGGGACATTACAACCTCTGCTCTGAGTATAGAAAGAAATTGGTTAGAAAACTGCTTGAGTCTCTATATCAACATAGGTATCTCCCTTATTCTCATATTAGCTAAGGAACTTGAAAATAGAATACTCCCCAATCTCTACCTCCTAGAAGACACAAAAGCAATTGATTATAGGCACAGAAGAATACATACTTCCTTTTTGAGCCATTATAGCCATACCAGGAGTTTCAAAGACAAAGAATCAAATATAACAGTCAAACTTAACTCATAACTGGACAGCATACCCTCAGATGGTCAAAGGGAGTCCTCAATCAATGTGACCAATAGAACATGGAACTTGACATAGACAGGCTGAACAATGATCCCATTTATAATCTATAAGAAATGAGTAGCATGAAAATCCAACCTGGTGCTAGGCAGCTTTGGAGGAGATAACCAAGTGAGCTACCTATATTGTTAGTATATATCCCTCCAATAGTAACCATGTTGATGATCTATTTCAATGGAGGAGGGCCAATTTAAGGGTACCTGACTGTTGTTATAAATTGGAGCAGTAGGGCCTCAAGATGCTTGCAATGTTAACAACTAACATGTTGTAGCCAATTCAAAACTAATTAATTGTGCTACTTGACGACCATATGTGTCAATTGTCATCACCAAACTGCGTAAAACTAAAACTTGAAGTCAGAAATAGTTGTTTTCTTCCAAGTTACGAAGTCATGTCAAAAGTCCAAATGTCCAAATTGTCAGACTTGTACCTTGTACATGAATTTTAATTCTAATTTTCAAAATAATAATTAGCAATTATTTTTAATTGAACATAATTATTAATTATTAATTGATAATTGCTATTTTCAAAAAAATCAAATTAAAATTACTATTAAAAATAATTAACTATTCATTGATTAAAATCAATTAATAATTGATAATATGAAAAAACAAACATTAAGATTTTTTTAAATAGAAAATTAAAAGAAATAGACTTAAAAGAAGAATGCAGTAGCCGGTCAAAAAAGATGAATAAAAACAGAAAAAGACAAAGAAAGCTGTTGATCAAATCAGCAGAAAAGTGCAAGAAACTTCAAAAGAAAATTTTAATTAAGGTGTGCCTCAACATGGAAGTAAATAAAGGTGCACCTTTATACAAGGTTTGTCCTTTCAAAAAGTTTAGAAAGGAAAAAAGAAAAAAAGAACAAACTTCAGTGCTCTGATCACTCAGATTGGAAAGCAGAATTAAATAAAGAAGTCATCATCGATTCAAAATTCAAAACCAAATTAACTTCTACTGTTCATTAACAGAGAATGGGTGTTTTTTTTCTAATATCTAGAAGTTCCAAGGACTGATTTTGGGTGCTATAGTGAAAGATTTTCGGAGTTACAGCAGTATGTACCAGAAACACAGCATCATCTCTTCTTGAATTTCATCAAAATTATATTAGGCTTTAGCTACCTCCAAGATAAAGGAAGATCAATCAAAGAAAGTCTTCAAATTCAAAGCATTCTGAAGTTGTCAAAAATTTGGAGTGATTTCGAAGGATCTGCCTTGAAAGCATCAAAGCACATTTCTAGAGCTTCATCAGAGGGTTGCCATGTTGTCCCTCAGTATTATTTAGCATTAATGTCATAACACCAAGGTTGAGGTATCTGATTATGCACATGGTGATATTTCAGTTATGTTCTTCTTGCATGAGTTTATATATCCATGCTGGTCTATCTTGGTATTATCACCTGCATTTGACATATTTCAGTGGTTGGTATGTTTCACAGCTTGGCCTATGATCAGTTTGAAATACTAAAATCCATTTGCACATTTATTGACATATTAGTCAGATGCAGTGAAAGGCATTGACACATTGTATTTTTAAGGCAACATATCATTCTTTAAAAAAAAAAAGCCTTGAATTATTGTGAGGAGTTCTTTGAAAAAGGTGGCAAATTGAATTTACTCAAAAAAGCAAATAATAAAAGGAGGGAATGATAAAGTTTTTTTAAAGTCAAAGATTAAAAGAATCTTTGTATTGTCGGTGGTAATTATTTGTTTGTTGAATGGGAATTCTTTCCCATCATAATTCTCGGATGTGAAATTTCATTGTGATGGATTTAAAGTCTTTGAAGACTTGGATATGTATCATCGATGTTTGATTCATTTTGTTAGGGTTGATTACCCTAATCATGGCGCTGGTAAAAAGGAAAGCTTGTTTCAGAATTTGTTTGCAAGGGTCTTTGAAAAAAAAACAGAAAGAGCCCGAGCCTATTTCATTATTGTTTTTGTTAAAAGAGCTCTCTCGAGCTAGGGCTTGGTCTGAAACAGTTAGGGCATTAAAATTCTTGGCATGGCATGACAGTTTTGGAAGGAAATGTGTTGGACTCGAGCATGATCATGGCAGTTGGTATATCAGGTGCTATGTTTCAATACACAGTTTCTTATTTATTATCTTAAGCAAAACAAAGCAAATGTTTATGCTTTTATTAATGACACTGTGCACTAATCTCTTGTTCGGGCTGTTGTAACAAATGAACTTTTTGCACTAAAACTGTGGTATGTTTTCTTGTATAAAGGGGTTTTGTGGCTTCTGAGATAGAGCGGTTGTTAATGATTTGGTTGTTTGTTTGGACACTTGGGTCTAGGTAATATTTTGTTTTCTTCATTACTTCACAGGTTTCCTAGCAGTTATTTTTTAAAGGTTGTTGTGTCAAGTTTGTTTAAAGAAGTAAAACAAGAGAAATTGTTTTTGATTACCCTTATGTCGGGTCTGCTAATACATGTTCTTTTTGTTGTTAAAAAGAGTAAAAACAACCAAGTCATGGTCGGACCTGTTGTTGAGGATTAAGGGTTTGTCTTTTACAAAATGCTTCTTTCTTTAAAAACCTCACTTCAGGTCTTTCGTGATAAGGGTATTTGTCTTGTAAAATATCATATGTTTTCCTTTGATTAGAAAACCCTGTCATTGTTTATGGTTTGTTGGCTCTACAGATTATGTGGCAATTAAGCAAGTTTGTTTACTAAGGAATTATAGTTGAAGACTTGCATTAAAGGATCTGTTTTTGTAACTGGCAAGGGCAGTTTCAGATACGGTTTCTGATGGAAGTTGCTCATACAGTTTTCAAACAGTTTCTTTGCTTCAAAACAGAGATCATATAAAATGTTTTGTAATGCTCATTAAAGAGATTGATGAGAGGTTTTGAAAATTACTGAATATATCATTCAGAAAAGACAATATATATATTGGTTTTGTAATTTGGCACATTGGAACTCTGATTCTGAAGTCATGACAGAACAAAGTATGTAATTAGAGAAACGGAGATCAACTTTGTATTCAAATTGCTTCATATTTGTACATTTTCCACAAGACTATCAGTGAGATAGCATTATAAGACTATCAGTGAGATAGCACCATTGCCAGTGAGACAAATCAGCCAATGAGGCTTTGTACAAAGAATATTTTACAGATAAGGCCAGTGAGGCCAAGTTTGAGTGGTTTTTTATCCCAGAGGGTTTCCACTCAAGACAAACTCTGTGTCTATCTTTTAAAATGTTTGTTCATTATCTGTTCATTCCATTTTTACTGCATAAGTTCTTTCATGATGTAATTTTTGTTAAAAGAATTAAAAAGAATTAATTTGTTCGTTAACACTGATTCAGCTCACACACCCCCCGGTTCCCGCCGCCCCCTCCCTCCCCACCTCTCAGTGTTAACTGCACTCCAACATGCCAGACTTCATCAAAACAAAGTAATGATTGTCATCGCCGAGTCCATAGAAAGAAGAATGTTTTAGATGGTTTGCCATACTTCATTGAAACAGAGGATTTTATTGAAACTTGGGCAAAGTTATAGAAGCCTGCAAATTTCATACACAGAAAAATATTGTGCTTCTATTTATTTTGTTCAATAATACATGACACTAATTTATGGGAATATAGGAGAGCCCCTATAACCACTCCTTCACGTAGGCGAGTTGTTCTTACAACTCATAATACAAACAAACACTCATACACCCAATAATATTATATTATCCTATACACATGATATTCTAATGTTCATACTAACAAAATGCACTAACAAACCTAATGATGTAATATTCCTAACAACCCCCTTATTGCATCATTCTCCAAATGGGAATAGGTGGACTAACAACACTTGATGAACATGTTTAGTAGTTTATCAAAAAACACACATCACATCCACTCGTCATAAACTAGTGGAACTTGCCTCACTATGCTTCTTACTAAAAACATGTAGAAGTCTCCACTTATCTCATATGGGCCCATTAAAAGAGATTTAGAAGACAAACACTACGAGAGTGTAGTTATCACTCTTGTATTCACCAACACAAATCCAAATCTCTTTTTTTGTGCCATTCAAATCCTAAACCACAATTCAATTTGTAGCTTTTCTACAACCAAAAACAAGGAAATCATAGCGACAAGAACAAGCACAAGAGCAACTTTACTCTCTATAGAAAGCTTATAGAGAGTAGCAATGTCTACAACTTTGGCATTTTATTGTTAAAGGTCATGGGTGACAAAAAGACTCTACTACCATATTAAAATTTGGGCAGAGTTATAGACACTTGCAAATTTTATACACTAAATAATATTGTGCTTCTATTCATTTTGTTCACCAATACATAACACTAATTTATAGGACTTACATTTCCTATCTTAGAGGAGAGCTCCTATAACCACTCCTTTACATAGAATCATATATAATACAAACAAACACTCATACAACCAAGAATATTATATTATCCAATGCACATGATATTCTAATGTTCATACTAACAAATCTAATGATGTAATATTCCTAAGAGATTTGCTAACAAAGTTCCAAAGCCATCTTCCAACAATCTATTTTAAGTCAATGCTAAAAATAGCCTGTCTCCATTTTTTTAAAATAGACTATATTCAAAGTTCACAATTTTTTACCAAAGCTCACTATAGTTTTAAATTTTTAATATTTGCAATTTTTAACCTTGAGTTGACTATTGTTAGATCATCTATTTCATCAAACAAGAGATATGAGCATTAAGGGATAAATTGTAATACTTTTGATCACCAATTCATATAGTACTCGCATGTTGTAAATATTAAAATTAGCGGGCAAGATAACTTGTAGTAAAGCTTGCACATCATGCAAGCAGTCAGAGCTAGAGTAAAAGTAGCAATTAAATTCTTATATTTATTTTCATGCAATTATTTGAAAACAACATAAATAAGCATCTTTTTGCACTTAATTGGTTAATGGTAATTCTCACGCTTGCATATTGCTAGAGTTGTTATTCATTGAGTATTCAATATTATTGTGATTCAAAATATGTTATTCACTCAATGATATTTATTACACCTATCTTGCTTATACATGTCTATTGAGATGTCTAATTATGTATGGTAAGTGTTTAATTACTTCGGTAAATTTGTAAGCTTTGTATTGCAAGTAAGCTCAAAGCTGTAAATCGTGACTTTGTACCAAGTTCTACATTTAATTTAACCATAGCTTCATGTTTACGTGTTAGCCTATTTAACTCCATATGTGTACTTGCATTGTTCAGTCTCTAAATTTAGCTAGACAATGCAAGAATTTAATCTTAGAATTTATATTCAATTAAAAAAAGCATAAACTCTTTTTCCTTGTGTTGAAAGAGCATTTCAACCTTTTACAATGGGCAAATTCAAAAAAGATACACTTAAAGTTCATTCAACCTGAACATGTGTAATGTCCCCAATTTTCAAGTGATCAACTCATGGAGTTGGTTAGCCTATCCTATTCCCGTAGGCTAAGCCGGAGGGGAATGACCTAATTGATTAAATATTATACTTAAATTAGTTTATTAGGGAAAATTGATGATGAGAGATGACCTTGTATATTTTTGAGAGCACTCAAAATAAATAAAATAATTTTCCCTAGAGACGAGCATCCAAGGAGAAAAAGGAAATTAAGAAAGGAAAATAAAAGGAAGAAATATCAAGGATGGTTGGCCAAATTGAAGGAGAAAAATAAGATAAATCCGGATAAGATTCCCTTGAGGTGGACGACCTAGTGAGAGGTCAAGAAATGAAATATTTAATGCCACAAGTGGTTCGCCCCACTTGGAGAAAGGAATGAAAAATAAAATAAAATATTTTATTTGTGTTTCTTGGGCGCCTATAATGCCTTGCATGAGTTCGGCCCTAAGGAGGAGGAAAAAAAGCAAATAAATAAGAATATATTGCTTAAGGAGGTCGGCCTTGATAAGGTTATTTTGGAGGGCTATAATTTTGGACATCCATGAAGAGCACAAAAGATTTACTGAGAGGGGGGGGTGAATCAGTAAATCAATCACAAACTTTTATTTCTTAATCTTTTTCAAACTTATTACAATCAACTTTTTGATATGAATCAATTTCCCCAAGTTGACACAACTTTATTGAAATAATATTTTTTCAAAGTAGGCACCAACCTACAGATTTACAACAAGATGATTTAGTAGAACGTAGCCTACAAGGAACACCTAGACCTAGACCTTTACAAATTTAGTAGGCTCCTACCTACAAGGAGCACCAACCCCTAGTGCAAGGCACCAAACCTTGTCTTGATGGATGTATGACAGCCTTCAATCTGATCTGCACATTCCCAACTCTCCAATCTGCTCTATGTGATAAATGATATCACCCTAAGCCCACACAAGGAGATGGGTCTTTAGACTGAACTGCTTATCCTATAACAACCACACTTTTCAACCTTGATTTGGATATCAGCCATGTATGTTGCTCAAGAGTTGCACCTTTCTTATGAAAGAACACATCTGTTCTTATATCCTTTTAAAATCTTCCTTTTTATAAGACACACCTCTTTGAATGTGTTTTCCCTTTTCATAAAACTAAATCGAATTAGTTTATTTCTTTCTTAGACACGCATTTTTGAAAGTGATCTGCCTTTTCTAAATCGAATTAGATTGTTTATGTGTTGTTCAAAAAAATGTGTGTTAAGAATAAAACATGTCCCTTCAAAAGCAAATCGAATGGAACACATTAGAAGAACACGTCTCTAGCAAATTGAATGGAACGCATCAGAAGAACACATCTCTTCATATTTAATTCGAATGAATATATCTCTTTGGTGATGCAGCGTACCGAATCATATCTACATGAAAGAACACATCTTCAAAGATGTCTTATCTGGAAGGAACACGTCTTTTGATTAAAGATTAATCACTTTTGTTTATTGATTTTTCAAAGAGACGCCTTGGAATATCAATTTGCATGACTGTTAAAATGACTTTTATCAAATCGGTTCATAACAAATCATATTAGCAACTTTGTGTTTGTCTTGTTTTTTAATAACTGGAGTATGATTCGGGTTGTTTTCTTAACAGTCGAACTGCGCGATTACTTTCATAACAGTCGAAC
The DNA here is from genome assembly GCA_007258455.2 of Sequoia sempervirens. NCBI lineage: Eukaryota > Viridiplantae > Streptophyta > Pinopsida > Cupressales > Cupressaceae > Sequoia > Sequoia sempervirens. Next base: position 36,090 of record VDFB02042781.1, read on the forward strand.
AATTTTCTTAAATAAATAAACTTTCATTTATTTATGAACTGCGCGATTACTTTGATTTATTTATCCATTCAAACTTACGAACTCTGATAAATTTGAATACTCCTCAAATCTGTATTTAAATCTGAAAGTTTGATGAACTTTGATTCACTTATGAACTTCGATAATCTTCAAAACAGAAAGCTTGAAGTTTGAACACTGGAAACAATTTGATCATCTATATCTCATACCAAGTTCTTTGTTTGACATCACTGATAATCTTTCTAACAATCCATTCATATCTTATTTCATTTTTGAGATTCTTCTCTTTGGGTGCAACTTTGGTTGGGCTTCATTCCAGAGATGAAAACCCTTGTGAATGTGGTGAGTTGGACGAAACCCTAGCTCATATTGTGGAGAACTCATGACGAAGTTCTAATTGCACTTCATTGTAGACAGTAGGAGGTTTGGAGCATCATTGCATAATCAGATTTGGAGCAGCATTGTTGTGGCATTTGGTGAGAATATTGCATTAGGGTCTTGCCTTAATTTGGAGTGCCACTTTGAAGCAGACTTGGGCGACCATCTTTGGAGGCCGATTTTGCATAGTTGGAGCAGCAAACCTAAGCGCTTGCCAAGAAGGAATTCATCCATCTAAGTTTAGATATTTGAAGACTATTTTGCATATATTCGGTATGTACAATGATAGTTTTAGGTCTGATTTGTAGAGCAGAAATCTGGGCAAATGTTTGGCATGTTTGAGCCCATGAATTCATTGTAAAATCAGTCCAGAATATTTCGTTTTGTAGCAGCAGACTTCTTTAATCAGAAATCAGATTTATTGGACCTATGTTTGGCACTTGGATGGTTGATTTTCATGGTTGTTATCATAGTTGATGATATCTATATGTTTGGCATATGTGTATTGGATGCCTATGAGTGTATCATTCTGAAAATAAAAATCAGAATTCAGTCCTAGGGTTTGGGCAAAAAAACTAAATCAGAAAAGTGCAGAAAAATAAATCAGAAATTTTAGGGCAGATTCCATTGGGGACACTACAACATGTAATTCCAAAAAACATTGTAAACATTGTAAATTGCAAATACATTTATTGAAAGTTTTCTATTGCAATATGTGTTAAGTCAATCATTGTAGCTTTGAATACAACTACTATATTTAGTTCATAACATCTTGTGTATGTCTATTGAGGTAAATTAAATTGCTTCTAGTGAGTTTGCAAGCTTTGTATTGCTGGCTTATAGGAATTTGCAAATTGTGGCTTTGTATGTGGTTTCTCAATTCAATTACCTAAGTGTTTGTGTCCTTGTGTTTAAATCTATGCTCCATGGGGACGCGTCCCCTGGCCTTGTACCCTCATCCTCATACACGAAACATTTCGGGGACTCGGGGATGGCCATGAATCATCCCCTCCCCGTCCCCTTTGCAAAATTTAGGGAACATCCCTAGTACTTGGACAAAACATGCAGGGTACGTAGCGGACGGCCAAGGGACGCCTAGACGTCCCCCGACCGTCTTGGGGACGGCTAGCTGTCCCCTATAGCCCAATGCATAGGTGGACACCCTTTTATAAAAAAAAAACACTTTTTAAAATGGAAAAAAGGGGGTGGGCAGGCCCACAAGGACCCCCCCTCCACCCCTTTAAACATTACCTAAACATAATTTATCCATCAAAACACCAAAGAGAAAAAAAATTCATTCATTTTGCCATTCATCTTCTTTCACAAGTTGTCAGTTCCTCTGTTGCAGAGAGGAATTGGTCCACATATAGCTTCATCCAATCAATCAAGAGGAACAACCTTACCTCTAGATGATTGAAGAAATTGGTGGTTGTACATAGTGCTTTGCAGCTATAGGATCATCAATCTACTAAGTATTGTCAAACTCCAACCTTATGTTGGAATGTTAGTCCCAAAGATGTTATGCAAATTGATGAGGAGGGTGCACAGGAGAGATTGGTTGGGATTCCATTGGCTAAGGCAGCCCCTTCTACTGGCAATGACTCAAACTCGAGCTCCGATTTTGATTTAGACCTACCATTTGTTGATTAGGGACAGCCATATATTTTCTTAGTTCTATGTTTGTCATTTCAAAGTTGAAACTTGGAGCCTTTGGGCATTTTTCTTATAATTCATAGTTCCACGGAGATTCTTGACGAGGGGACGCAGGGACATGGGGACAGGTTTCGGGGACGGGGAGACCAAGGGCCTAAGTTTGGGGACAGTGGGGGGACGATGGTGGGGTGGCAGCAAGGCGCTGAAATACATATAGTACTTGAAAAAATAATTATAAAAAAATGTAAAAGTATAAGAATTATACATCTTGGAGACAACTAGGAGTCCCCTAGATGTCTTGAGGGCACCCTAACATCCTCAAAGTCCTAACGGCATCTTGGAGATGGTGACGTTGGTGGTGGGATGGTGGCACTGGTGGTGGGCTGGTGGGGGGACATCCCCCCCAAGTCCCCGAGTCTCTGAGACGGGGACATCTAGGAAACACGAGCTTTTTTGGGGATGACGAATCCCCGTGGAACACTGTTATAATTCTAAGATTCTTATATAATATGTATGCACATTGATAATGAAAGCATTTGAAGTTTGTTAATTTGTTTCTCGATTCTCATGTGAAATCTCAATTCAAATCTAATGCTATGTATTAAGCTTCTAAAATGTCTATGATGAATGCTTTATCAATGTTATGCTATGAACATTTCAAATTTCTCTATATTTTTAAAAATTTCCATTTTTTTTTAACAATCGTCCCCTGTCGTCCCCTAAAAGATGGCCCAAAAGTACCCCCGTACCCGAAACACATCCCGCCATCCCCTACTGTCCTCCTCCCCGAAACTTCGTGGAGCATAGGTTTAAATCTATCAATCCTTGCATCTTACATCTTTTCAAACTCTATATTTATCTAGAAAGAGTAAGCAACTAATAACTATTTAGGTTATTTACTTTTTTTCAAAACGCATAAAAACTTATACCTAGAGTAGAAATGTGTTACAACCCTAAGCCCTAGGTGAATCCAAAAAATACTTTACTTTGTCCAATGTGCATGAATCCTTCCAAAAAACACTGCACAAATTGTAAATAGCAAGTACATATTGTTCATATTGTTTCCCCTTCTAATCTGAAGAATAGTTTTATCAAACATGATGTTGTGTTTTGTGTCGTACCAAAAGGTGCAGATCAAAATGCTAACAATCTACGCAAATTCTTTGTTTAGAAAATTTGAAAGTTGGAAAGATCATCTCTAGAAGTGTGGAAAATTGTGAACTTAGTTTTATTTAGGCTTGCCTCAAGCTAGCAAAGGTTGCAAATGCAAGAGCATCAATCTGTCTCAATAAACTGTAAAAACAACCCATGGAATGTCCAAAATAGGCCAACAACAATTATGGTGTTTTCTTTTTTAGTTTCTTAAAAATAAAATACTATTTGCCTTTTCCATAAGAATTTTACATCCTACCTCTTCTAGGATATATTGTAGGTTTGCATGAAATTGGAGCAGCATAATTTTTAGAAAATTTAGAGAAAGCAGAATGTTCAGATTAACTTGAAACGTAATTGGATCATTATGTATAACCCCATCATAAGTTGACATTGCTTACAACAAGCTGGTATGAATAATAAAAATTGGTATCCAAAAGTGTGGATACAAAATAAAAACTAGACATGCATGCATTCTCTCAGAGAGTTTGCCAAATGATACACTTATTTAAACTTCAGAAGGTAGGGATTTAGAAATGACAGAGAGATTATTAAAGAGAAAGATTATGCATCGTGCATATTGAGAATAGCTAAATCACCTTGAGTTCATTGCAATTTTCTGAGAGTTTCTTGATTTTGTCCTCAATATTTAAGATTGCACGTTTGCTAAATGATATACTGTTTGTCTTTGAAGCTGTCTTCTTGCCTTCAATGTTTGACATAAGATCATCAACTTCCTTTGCCATATTTCTTACCTACAACAAAAGTATCTCTTCTAAGAAATCAATTGTTCAGAATAAATTCAAAAAATCAAACACAGATATTACAAAGAATTTTTAACCCATGGTCTTAGATCCAAAGGGCTTTGATAAGGAAAATAAGTATTCTCATATATATAAAGATGTCAATTGTATCTTTTATTCCCTGAATGCATATAGGAAATATCTAGAATCAATTCATAGAAAGAAAAAAAAATAGAGATGAATATTTTATCTTTTGTAGCATCTGAATTCAAATTCTATATAGATTAAACCCTTGCTCTTGACCGCATATGTAGGATGAGAATGCATGACAGTACGCAGAAAATGTGAACTTGTTTTATTCAATGGTCTGCCCATCAATTACAATGCAAGTCTTATAGTGTTGACTTTATCCAAGGTTCACAACAAATCAACAACAGTGCCAAAATGAGGGTATTGCATGAGAGGGTGAATAATTTCAGTTTCAGATAATGCTCATTTGGCATGCTAACAACTAATAAAAATTCTAAAGACCAAGCTCAATGAAAATAAGAATGAATAAACAAATATCGACTAGTCTACAAATTGCAACCACTATACACAACTATAATGCATGGATCAGAAATATGAACATGGAACTCTTTTGTTATTCTATGCAAAACAATATTTCACAAAACATCAATACAAACCCAATCTTCATTTTCTAATGGTACAGAAGAAAGACGAAGCAATGTACATAAGTTGTGAACAAAGTTACTTCAATCCCCATATAGTACTGCTAATACAAGCTCCAAATTCCAAATTGCTTTGACAAAGTAACTCTTACCTTCTCAAGCTCCCGAGAGAAATCAGCCTCAATCTCTGACATTCCAGAAGCTCGTCCAGTTGACTTCAGATCCGCCTTATATGTACCTGATGGCACCAAAGATTCAGGCCCTTGCTGTGATTGGACCGTCATAAGGCCAGAACCTTCTGAAGAAAAAGTAGAATGAATGCTTGTTTTCAGGCCAGTCTGAGAAATGCTACTGGAAGCAATTGTAGCTGCTGCATTGGTAGAACGGAAACCACTGACAGCTCCTGGAACACTTGTATTTCCCTGATATGAATCTTTTACACCTGGAAACAACTGTACCACTGAAGCTGAAGCTGATGCAGGAACAGGGGACAGATTTGAAGTTGGCATGCTTGAAGTCAAAAGACGTCCAGTTGACTGCTTAGATCCAAATGGTGCAGTGCCAAAACCTGATTTTGGCATATTTCCCAAGGAAGTTTCTGAAGAAACTTTTCCTGCAACATCCTTATTTGAAAATCCAGTCAGATCTGCTTTACTAGAAACCGTTGGACTGTTGAATTTAGTCATGCTTGCAAAGGCAGACCCAGACTCATTTGGTCGAGTAGAAATAGACTCGACTGTATGATAACTCTCCCCCTGAGAAACACTTTTTGTTGGTATACTTGAACTAGAACTTGTAAATGATCTAGATTCGGCAAGAAAGTTTTTTGGTGCTGTTTGGAAAAGATTATTTGGTCCACTGGAAAGCATTCCAAACAACTTTTGTGTATCAAGGCTTGATTTACTTTTGTCCTTGACAGAGGAGGATTTCTCACTCAACATTGACTTTGGCATACAACTGGTGTCTTGTGGTTGAAAAGCACTGATATCTTCCACTTTTGGCATCTCACCATCCTTGTTGCTAGTTTGAATGTTTTCTACATTTACATTTGTTTCCTTTACTTTAACCGGGAGAAAAGTGGGTTTCTCATTGGACAGTGGATCTGTCACATTATTAGCCTTTTCCAGTTGAAATTTATTCATATTTTCCATCTTAGTGATCTCTTCTTCATGCTTGCTAACTTGCGAATTTTCATCATGGCTTGATTTACTTTGGTGCTTGACATAGGAAGATCTCTCATTCAGCATTGGTTTGGGCATATCACTGGTATCTTGCAGTTGAAAAGTACTGATATGTTCCACTTTCGGCATCTCACCATCCTCATTGCTAGTTTGAATGTTTTCTACATTTACGTCTGCTTCCCTTACTTTAACCATGAGAGACATGGGTTTCTCATTGGACACTGGCTCTATCACATTATAAGCCTTTTCCAGTTGAAACTTACACATGTTTGCCACCTTAGTGACCTCTTCTTCACACTTGCTAACTTGAGAATTTTTCATGTTTACATCCACTTCATTTCTTGCTGGGGTTGTGGAAGGTGTTTCCTCAACAGGAACCAGCTTTATTTCATTACTATCCTTTAGCAGATCAGACGTATTCAAATCTCCCATCTTAATCATCTGATTATCAGAATTGTCCAACTGTGGAACCTCAGCATTAACATTTTCTCCTGTTACTAGCATCTTAGAATCAAAATTTGAAGAAATGGGCTTTTCAAACGTATTGTCTTCCTTGAATGTAGCCACCAAAGCATGAACCATGGGAACAGTAATAGGTGCGACCACAAGTTCAGGTGCATGCCATACTTCTGCAATTCTATTAATGAATTTGGCAAATTAAAAAGCTCAGCAATAAGAAGGATTTCTTGATAAAAGTACATGAATAATGCACCTTTCTCAGAATGCAGATTAAGAAAGACAACATTAACACCACTGGTAAAAAAACAGATTTAACAAATTTACCTGGCAAAAGAGAACAAGTTTATTTTCCCTTCAATGGTTATACACAACAAAACAGGAGATGGAGGAAGCAGCTTTATTCCTCCATCATCAGTTGGAATGCTAATATGGAAATCAACTGAAGTTCTATCCATTGCCATCCCAACCACAAAATTTTCATCATCATTTTCTGTTTCAAGAGAATAATCAGTGTATTCAACAAGGAAGAATAAACTTATGATTAAAAAATAATAATGGCAAGAGATCATATATTGGGACACATTTATATAACTGGACAAGAATTAAAAAGGGTCTCATTCTGAAGAGGCATAAGGATACATACCTTGTAACTCTATTCTTGGATTCCATTTGTCATTAACAATCTCTATAGACATTGCCACTTTCTTTCCATTGGCAAGCACCCAGCCTAGCAAAACAATATGGTCATCAATATTCCTCCGATTAGCAACCACCGCCAAATCCCTAATAGTCAAAGAAGATGAAATCATATGTCAGCTTAATACATTCATATGAGTAGATTTTCCGTTCACCTAACATTAGATTCTTCAGCAAATGAGTACAAAAAAAAAAAAAAACCAAACACAAGCAAAAGATCACACTTCCAAATCCTGACAGTTGTCTATCCAGCAATTATGAGTGCAGTCCACTTTAAGATAGCTTCTACTAAATACATACAACACAAGGGAGGCCTATCATTAACAAGATGAAAATAATAAACATTTATACAGTTATCACAGTGACCTAAACGTCACA
>VDFB02042783.1:0-16644 GCA_007258455.2 Sequoia sempervirens
TCAATGCTACATCCACAATCTTAGCTCAACAAAATGAATGGATGCACTAAACCCTTGACATGATCCCTGAATCTTGACGATGGCTTCTAATGCTTGATGACTTGTCCTTGAATGCATAAACTTTCCTTATGAATGAATACTTGAATGATTGTTATGAAAATGAGTGGAGGAACCTTGTATTTATACTTATTCATGCTTAATATCCCAAAATTACACCACAACAAGATGACATAGGAATTCATTAAAGAAAGGAGACTAAATCCTGCCAAGATTTGAAATTGAAACCTGAAAATGAGCCAAGGAGGACTAAGATGCCCTAGGTGGCGTCTTAGTATGAAGGCTCAAATCTTAGGGTAAAAAATCCAAAAAGGGACCTTTTCAGGTACATTCAAAATTAGGGTCCTAAGACCCATGGAGGACAAAGATGCCCTAGGTGGTGTTTTGGTCCTAGTCCACGAATCAGGGACACATAAAAAATTATTAAATGATCATTTATCTTTTGATGTATGTTGGGATTAGCCATAAAAAGATATAATTCATAGGGATTTTGGATACAAAATAGAACCAATTAAGACATAAATAGGGATAAATAAAGCAAGGAGGGCCCAAACAAGTGTGAAAATGCAAGGGTGTGTATTTTGCTACACTACATTTAGCCCCCACTTTAGTGAGAGGATGAACTTTCTTCAAACTCACAATAAAGTAGCCAACCACACAATCAAGAGGGGTTCCCATATATGAATTGTAGTAAGATAGGATGATAATGATCAAGAGTGACGATAAAGTCCCCAAGGTCAAGATCTTATGAAAAACCAACATAGGTACAAAGGAACACACTTGTGGATTATATATGAAGCCATAACTTGATTGCCAACATACACCATCAAGGATAGAAAAAGGAAAATAAAAAGGAAAACAAAAAAATGCCATGGATCAAGCTTCAACTAGCCATCCAATGCAGTGGAATGGGTCTTATCTGAAAATAGGTTTACAAGTGGAACGTGTTGTATACTATGAAAAACAAAATGCATGCTCACAAGTGCTAGTGAATCTAGTTGTTCACTAGGTGAGCCCCAGGGGACCATATCAAAGCCATACCTCCATGACTTTAATAAGGTACAAAAATGCACACTCACAAGGTGTAGTGAAGTTAGTTGTTCACTAGGTGAGCCCTAGGAAGTCCATATCAAAGTCATACCCCCATGACTATGATAAGGACAAAAAGAAAATGCAACATGAAAGAGGGATGTTCAAAGGGATTTTACTTAGTTCGTGCAAGTTCTCATCTTAGGGAACATTTTTTTTAACATCTCCAAGAGAGGACAAGTCAAAGAAATATCATTCTCTCGAAGGAAATCAAACCTAATGACACCACCAAGAAAAGGACACATCACAAGAAGAAAGAAAATCACACAAGGAACATGAAAAAAAATGCAAATGAAATCATGCCAAAATAATGCCAATGTATTCCCCCACTTTAAAGGAATTTCTAGCACCATACTATGAGCAATTACTTTGATGTAGACAAAATGAAAAGGAAAGGAGGGTTTCCACCAAAATATAAAGCTCATTACGTCACATGTGAGTGAACTTAAGGCATGATGTCCACATTGTAAGCTTACTCTTATATATTCATGAAAGGTGATCAAATAGCCAAAAGAGGCAACGACAGGTGACATATGAGGACAAGACTACCTAACCCCTTGCACTCACTTAGTGTAGGAAAAGGGTGAGCTGAATAGGATGGAAATGAGTACCAGTTAGATGAATAAGGTGCTTCAACACAAGGGAGAGCACCATAATCCTTAAGATATTGATTTTTTTTACTTAAAGCCTTATATTCATTAGTAGAATGACCATGAATTCTATGATATGCACAAAATGAAGTCTTGTAATAAAATTTATTTCTAGTTTTTGGAGGGAGAGATATCAGAAAATCTTGGATTAGTCTCGCTAAGATACTCTCCTGATCAATAGAAAATGTTTCTTTATTTTGCAACAAAGATATCTCTCGCTTAGTATAAGATGTCATACTTACACAAGACTCTTTAGATTGCAATATTTTGTTCTCTCCTTTATAGGAGGGTGTAAAATCTAATGAATTCAAATCAGTAGTGTTTTGTGTGATGACATTGACATTAAGCAAAGATTTATTTGTGTCTTGCAAATGATAACAATAAAGACCATTAGTGTTACTATTAAGTGAAGGCTTTTTTATTTCTATAAAAGGATAATAACCAAGACCATTAGTTGTTTCTCATGTGTTAGGTTTGATAGGGACACATATACCTTCTTCTCTAGCACCACATCCTTTTCCACTATATCCAAGCTGTTTCATAAGCTCATAACCTTTTCCATAAAGATTTTTCATTTCTTTAGGATTCAGAGGTTGTTGATAGCCAATTTCATCAAAGTTTGTTGTGTATGTTGTCCTTTCTTCTAAAGTGGTTGAGATGGATTCTTTCAAAGGATCTACTTTTTCCTTTCCCTTTTTAGAGTCCTTTGTTGTGATCTTGTATTCTCTCATGAATGTATGTGTGAAATCTAAGGAACACCAATCATCTTCTAATAGCTTCATGACTTTTTCAATGTGTTTTTCTTTGTCTTTTTGTTGCACAGGTGCTAGGTGTTAATGTTTTCAAGGAGTTCTCTTTTTTTTTTTCAAGTTGTAAGACACTATAAGGCTCATGATCAACGTAAAGTCTATGCACTTTGTTGTTGTAGATGTATTTCATTTTACAATGAAGAGTGGAAGGCACCCCATTCAGTGCATGAATCTACAATCTACCTAAAAGAAGGTTATATGAAAGATTATTAGGCATAATGTATGGATCAGGGTTTGTAATGTGGCCTTTCTAGCTTTAGTAGGTAAAGAATCATTTTATTTTTTCACTTTCAAAGAGGGGAGTTCACTTTGGTGGAAAAAAATGTCAGCATTTAATCCTTGAATCATGGCTGTTATGTCATTCAGGTTTGCACTACAGGGAACCACAACTTATTGCAAGGCTATTTGAAGCATAGTGTGATAATTAGGTGAATTTCAAATTAAGTACCATAGGGATATCTTAGCAGGAGTATTCTTAAGTTGTTTAACAAGATCATAACTCCTTCCCACTATGCAAAGTTAAATGAGGAGCACTAGGAAAAATAGGATTAGGCAATGGGAGGGATGTTGAAGGAATTTGTCTTGGTTGTGGATTGTTCCTAGTGTTGTATGTATGAGTAATCGTATTGTAATTTGGTTGTTGTGAAACATTATTGTTAGGTGGTTCGATGATAAGGATGGGTTGGTTTTGAACTTGTGTTTTTTGAGAGGGTGGGTGGATGATAAGTTTAGGCTCGAGAAAGTAATTCAAGGGGTATCTAATGTGCATAACCTCATAAAACTTACCATTATTTTCATGATCTCTTAGTGAAGAGGAGTCTAATGTTACTTCATCATCTTCATCTAATGGATTCCTATTGTCAATATTCTTACTTTCTTCCACTGTTATATCTTCCCTAGTAGGAGAGTTTTTAGGAGAACTACAAACCAAATGTTCTTGGCATTCAAGGATTGGTTCTTCTATGATGAATTCATCACACGCCAGGGAGTTATCAATGGTTGAATTATCTTGTTCATCAAGGATTTTTTTGTCTTGTTCAAGGATGTTTTCTCTAGGGGAATAGAGGAAATCAAGATTCCCATGACTTTCATCGACTAGATCTTCTAACACCAAAGTATCATCTTCACAACTAGGACATATAATAGGAGAAGAAAAAATGTGATTTTCATGATCATTTATGGTTGTTTCTTCTTGTTCGTCAATGTTGTGTTCACTAAGAGAGGTAGGAGGAGAGAAAAAACTAGGATTCTCAAAAATATCATTGATTAGTTCTTCTAACATCAAAATATCTTCTTCACCAATAGGAGAGATATTAGGAGAAGAACAAATATGATCATTAGGATTGTCCAAGGTTGTATTCTCTTTCAGTAAAACACTTTCATAGGGAGGGGATATGAACTTTTTCTTAGCATTCCTAGAAAGGTAAGGTACTAACATTGTTTGACCAAAAATGAAAATCACTTTTAACCATCTCATGTAATGCTTTAATAATGGAAACAATGTGTATCCAAAGATGCAAGACACTTTTATCCAATATATGCAAAAATTTGAGAATACAAACAATATATATCTAAAAATGAAAGGCATTTTTATCAAACTTATGCAAAGTTTTATGAATGTATATTGTATATGCAAAAGTGAAAAGTACTTTTATCCATATTATGCAAAGTTTTATAAATATCAACATTTTCATATCTAATGATGCTTGTAATTGAAATGATTTAAAAAATGAGTGCCCTAAATTCATGTTTTTGACCTAGATGCATAAAATAGATGTTCTCGAAACTTTCCAGACTTATAGTATATGTTAGCAGGATACTTAGGAAGCACAAAAAATCAGATTTAAACCCTAAAAATTATAGCTTCAAACTCAATTGGGACTAAGACGCCAATAAGGGCGTTTTAGTCCTACTGAAGGAATTTGAAGGTTTTAGAAACTGGAATAGAATACAATCAACTCATGCAGTATTCTAAGGAAAAAACCTAGAGAGGGACTAAGAAGTTAGTAAGGGAGTTTTTATCATATTGGAGGTTTTCTTAGAAAAACAAAAAATTGATAGTTGTTAACAATGTTCCTAGATTGCCTACCCAGGGACTTGATGTTTGGAAACACAAATTTGTGCAAATGAATACAAGAAAATGTTACTAACAACAAGCAATTTTGTGCAAAGTTGAATGCAATTTTTTTCAATTTTGAATGTAGTAAAAATGTTCGTAAATGTAATTAGGATGATTAACAATGCATTTTTCAAAATTTCAATGAGACAAAATGATGCAAGAAAGCAAAAAAAATGCAACCCATATGCACTTTCACTAATGCAAATATGAGAAACCCTAGACGCACTTTCACTAAGTATGAGAAACCCTAGATGCACTTTCAATAATGCAAGATGCAATGCAAGAATGAATGCAACCTAGATATAGGAATTTAATGGACTCCAAGTCAGAAAATGAATGCTCAAGACATCGGGTTCACCAAAATGATTGGTGGAAAATGGATATATGAATATCTCGCTTTCTCCAAAAAATCACTCAATAATGTCCTAGGATTCCCAATTGGATTGACTAAAAACCTCACAAGGTGAGTCAATTCAAAATGAGGAGGACCTAGGAGGGGGTTCTTTTAGCTTTAAAGGGGTTCACCATGAGAAAATGCTTGGAAAAGAAAAATGAACATTCAACCTACAAAACCTAGTTATGCATGATAAATGGGAGATGCAATTGATGAAATTATTCAATAGGGAGATAGGATGTGTGTACCTAGGAAGTCTAGAGATGTTGTGAGGATTCTGGAAATGTAAAAATTCTATCAAAAAGTGTTATGGAGGACTAAGATGCCCAGTATGGCGTATTAGTTCTACTGCTATTTTTTGGGGCAGATGTAGAGTCTTCAGATGTCAGAACTAGATTTGAACGAACATCTAAAAAATATGCTCTAGAGGAATGAGATGCCCATGGCGGTGTATTAGTCCTGCTCTAATTTCTGAAAAACTTTGAATGTGGTCTTGAGCTCCAAGGTCTGCATTTGCTTCTTCTTCGATATAAGGTCCTGAAATTTCTAGATTTGACTTGTAGGTGAGTTTCCATGAAGATGACAACTTTGTAATGGAACTTTGCAACTTTTACAACTTTGCACTTCAAGTGATCTTCAAGTCTTCAACCTATATCTGCAAATACAAACATACAAGAGGGGAAAAACTTGTTGATTGTTAGTGAATGGGGGTTTGCTTAGTCAAACCAATTGTAGGTAATTAAACCAAATGATCAACTAAATGAAATGAAGCATCAAACATGAAATATGTAAATGATATCACCTTGAATGATCTCTTGTGAAGGAATTTGCAATCTACCATGTAGTGGCCATGAAGAATGTAGATCTTGGATCCTTGGATATGATGTGAACAATGGTTGCAAATAGATCTTAAATGCTACATCCACAATCTTGGCTCAACAATATGAATGGATGTAGTAAACCCTTGACATGATGCTATAATTTTGATGATGGCTTCTAATGTTTGATCACTTTCTCTTGAATGCATAAAATTTCCTTAGGAATGAATACTTGAATGCTTGTTATGAAAATGAGTGGAGGAACCTTGTATTTATACTTATTCATGCTTAATATCTTGAAATTACACCACAAGCTGACATAGGAAATCATTAAGTAGAGGAGGCTAAATCCCACCAAGATCTGAAATTCAATCCCAAAAATAAGCCAAGGAGGACTAAGATGCCCTAGGTGGTGTCTTAGTCCCAAGGATAAAATCTCAGGGCATACACTCCAAAAAGAGACCTTTTTTAGGTACATTCAAAATCAAGGTCCCAAGACCCATGGAGGACAAAGATACCCTAGGTGGTGTTTGTTCCTAGTCCACAAATCAGGGACACACAAATAGAATCATTAAATGATCATTTATCTTTTGATGTATGTCAGGATTAGCCATAAAAGATATAATTCATAGGGCTTGTGGATGCAAAATAGGACCAATTAAGACATAAATAGGGATAAATAAAGCAAGACAGGCCCAAAAAAGTGTGAAAATGCAAGGGTACACATTTTGTTGCACTACACTATATTAGCCTCATTAAAATATAACTAAAAGAAAAGATGAACCACACACTCATCATTAACCACATACATAACACACACTCCTCATTAACCCTGTAGAGAATGAACTCATAAGGGCCTTGGAATTATATCTTTCTTAAGTTATCCAAACTAAGTTATTTTTTTTTTAAAATTAGGTAGAGAATGAAATAATAATTAGGCCAAAAAAACATATTCAAGGTCTTTTTTGATTAGGGAAAATCACTACATCCAAAGATTTCATATTCTAAGATGTATTACCCACAAGAAGCTGGATAAACCTAATCACCATTATAACCCCATGAAAGAGCATCAATTTCCTTCATAAAATAAAATGATCAATCTATTGAAATATATAATAAAACCACTCAAGAATTATGATATTTTATGAATAGCTAGTGACTAAGATCCTTCCAATAATAAAAATGTGTTTCACCACTAAGTTAGAAGCTTTAATGTTTGAAACTTTAGATCATTCAACATCAAAAAGTAATTTATTTAGAGGATAAGATAGGCAAATGAAGTGAGAATTTAGGGATGGAAATCCCACAAATGTGTCCAGAGAAGAGAACTATGACCCATATTAATAATATATATAAAATTTTGTTTTAAACAAGTGGAGTACCCTTCTTGATAATATTCTTGATCATAGATCCTTTTTCTAGCCAAACCCATTCTTAGAACCTTATCAATAGAAACACCATGTAAATAGTTATAGATTATATTTTTTTCCCATAATGTATCCTAGTACTTATTTTCATCTAGTAGCCAAAGCTTGAGTATTCAAATAAAAAATCCTAAGACCAAGACCATTTTTATTAGTCTTACAAATCATGTCCTAGATAGTAAGAGAATATTTAGAGGAAAAAATTCCCATGAAAATAAATTTAATTTAGAAAGAGAATAAAAATCCCTTATAAAAAAGTTTTGGAGAAGAAAGCACCAAAAATCTATAAATATGATGAGCATACATCACTAATTTTAAAAGGTTAAGATATTTAGAAAAATATTATCAATGAAAGGTGCAGAACTAAAATTTTGAATCTTTCAAGAATCCTCCATCACTAATATTATTGGGATTACTAATTTACAAGGGATACCAAGTTAATATAAGGGAAGCTTACTAATTTTTATTTACAAGATAAGAAAAAATTCTTTTAGATGGATAAGAGTATTATAGAAAATTGAAATAAATGTTAGACTTATATTCACTAGTATCTTCATTAAAAGATAACAAAAATATATCTGAATAAATTTAACAATTTATAACATTCTATATTTTACCAACACTCACAAGGACAATATTATGCATGAATTAAAGATGAGAATGATATTGAAGATATTTAGTCACTTTTAGTCCCTAAATACTCACAATAACTCTCTATTGATTAATAAATCTTTTTAAACCATTATCCATAAGAATAAAAAAAATAAGGGTAGAGGGGATCACCTTATATCAAACCTCTATAAGCAACAAAAATAGAAAATGTGACTATATTAATAAAAAATAATAAGGAAGATGATTGAACACAATTTGTGCCCCATTAAAGCCATCCTAAATAAAACCAAAATTAGATAAGATATTATTGAGGAATGACAATTTAAGCCTATCATAAGCCTTGGAATTTTCTAACTTGATAAACATAGTTTTATCCTTTAACCAACTCATATAAAAAATCACTTTTAAATAAATTACAATACCATTAATAATTTGATGCTCTTTAAAAAAAATATTTCTTAGATGAAATCAACTAATCCAAAATTTAATTTAGATAATTAGTAATAAGTTTGATAAAAATCTTGTAAGATACATTACAAAAAGAAATAGGGAAAACAAATATGAAACGGTTTTTATTTAATTTATTTGGAATCAAAGCCAATAATATAGAATTAATTACTTTAAGATTCTTCTTATTATCCTAATATTTTCACATAAATTATATAATATCATACTTAATTATTTGCCATAATTCATTACATAAATCAATAGGGAAGCCAGTATAGCTAGAAGACAACATTCTTTATTTGAAATAAAATGTTTTTCCTATTCTTCAACATGATTCATTTACTTAGTAACCAAATAAGGTTTGCAATATAATATAACCCTTTTCTCCTCCATCATTGTATGGACACTTTTCTAAAATAAAAAAATTCTTAAAAAATCTTTATTTATCTCTTGATATAAAGATAGTTGAATTACATGAGACAAAGTAATAGACAAGATAGCATCAAAAAATATTTTTTCTTTAGCTAAATTATGGAGAAAGGAGGTATTTTCAACCCCTTCCTAAATCCTATTAATTCATGATTTCTACTTCTTAGAAACCTATTGTTGAAGTTCTCATTCATGAAGCTATTTAGAAAGAGAGGAATTATCCAAAAATCCTTCCTTATTGATTCAATATTATCTAATATGAAGAGTAATATCATTCAATCTTGTATACATGTATTTCATTTGATGTTTTTTACCAAAGATAAATTGATTCCAATATTTAAGTATAAAATTAACAAATTGAAGTCTTTAGAAAAATGAACACATTGCAATACCAAAGTAGAGCTTTCCTTTTGAGAATGATACTTCCAAATATATATCACAACTAAGAATAAATATATTATTTAATTAATATTTAGAATTTGAAAAAATTCATTTAGACCTAATATTTTATATTATTCCTTCCTAACTATGATTCTTATGATCCCCAAGTCTTTATAGAGGTTGAAACACCTATAAAATTATTAAGTCTATATTATGACTTAAGAACACTTTATAATTTATTACAAACACACAAGCCACTTTGTTCAATAAGATGTAAACTAGTAATTATATGAGAAAAGTCAAAAGAAAGTAGGCCTTTCACCTTTTAGGGGTTCACTTCAACTCATTCTTTTCATCTCCCTTTAGATGAAAATCCTTATATCCTTGTGGAAAAGCTACTATTAATTTCTCTTTACACGTATAAGATATTTTTATCCTCACTAACTAGATCCACAAACTATTGGATAAAAAATCATCCCCGTAATTAATTATTTTTCCTTTTCATGTACCAGCCAAAGTGATCATAGACTTTTTTCTATGGGATTTGAAGTGGTAATCCTTTCCTTGCAACACCAATATGTATTTCTTTGTTTATATACATTTCTTTCATACAAACATGGAATGATCCAAACATTCTACCATAAATAACAAATGAACCACATTAAACAAATATCCATATACAAAATATTATCTATGTATTTTAATGATTGTAGGCACTAACATTACATGTATCATGTCATTTTAGGAGAGTATGAATGTGGTTATTATAAAAAAATACATATCTATGTGGATTAGGCCTATTGAAGGTGTCGTACAAATAGATCTACACATCCTCAAGCTCATGAGGTAACCATAGGTCTTAAACTTATATGGTGCTCTATTTTTATTTTCATAAGCTTCATTTTCTTGTACATCGACATTAGAATATTTACGAATATCATGAGGTGATTGGTGCAGGAGCACCTAGGCTAACCTCCATTTTGTTTGTTATCATTTTTGGCTTGTATCTAACCTTAGCCAAGTCAGAGTTTAGTGTGTTTGTTTTGGACCTTAGAAGGTCATAGTTATGGCTAGGTGGATTAGTCATTAGGACTAAGGTCACCATAGCTTAGTTTTTGTTAATTATCTTTTGCTTTAATTAGCTTAGTAGTTTGAATTGAAAGTTGAGCCTTAAATGTGTTCTAAACACATCTATGTTGTTAGAAGATGCCAAGATGCAGTTAAGGGAGTTGGATGCTTTAAATTAAGGAGTTAGAGGTCCTAGGAGTTAGGAAGAGGACATATTGATAAGTTGCAAAAAGTTGTTGCAAAGTTGCATGACAACATTTGTCAGGTTGCATGCAACTTAGCTATCTTGGATCCCCTAAAAGCTAGGAGTGTGGGATTGACCAACATCCCTAGAAACATGGAAAAAGGAATCTATGAAAGGTGTGGTTCGAATGCAAGATGGCAGAGTGGTTGTAATCAAGTTTTTGGTTTTTGGAATAGAAGACAAGTCTGCAATTCCTGTGTTTTCCCGAATATCTTGAGTGACAATGATATAAAATGCATTGTATATACTAATTTGGCATTGTATTCATGTTCATAGTGTAGTTTCAAGTTTTTTTCATTCTGTAAGCAAGTTAATCTGAGTTAAATTAGTGTTGTGAATTCATAGATTAGGGGCTAGAGGGTTTGTTGGATCTGCTTTGACCAGTCAGTCTTTTCATGGCTCCCCCATAAAGTCTAGCCACGGGATCTTCCTGAGATTAGATGGATATGATAGGGGAGCCAATGATATGTAAATATTTAGTAGTAGGAGTCATGGGGAGTCGAGCATTTTCATTTAAAACCAAACCCTAGGCGAGTTCACCATACCCGGTTAGAGGTTTGGCAGTGAAAAGTTGAAGAGAACAGGCAGGGGAAAGAGGTACTATATACAACAAGTAAAATTCTAGGTGGGGCATAACTATATCTAAGAATGCTAGAAGGATTGTGGCTTAATCAATCCATTTGTGTGAGAGATGAGCAAGAGATCAGTGAAACCCTAGCAATTAGGCCTATTAGCCCTATTTTCCCTAGATTGTAGGAACCCAGTGTACGGAGGAGTCAGGGGTCTGAAACCCTGTGAATCTTTTAAAGGATCAAAAAGGGTGTCTGAAAGTGCAATTTTTTTGCTATGTTGTTTGGAAAGTTTGAGCAAGAAAAGAAAAAAGGACAATGCCAAGGGCTACAAGGAATTAGGCCTTCTCAAGGCAAATTCCTGAGATCGGTAAGAGTAAGGATTGGAGACCATCCAATATGGACCTAATTGGATGTGAAAGGTATGTTTCCAGTATCTCCAACACCCCTGTAAGTAGTTCAAGGTTGTGAGCGAAGTTGGAACTTAGATTCTTCTAAGTGTAGGAGAGAGTTTACAAGTTCAAGTGGTGTCAGTCCTCCAAGGTGAAGCACAAAGGAGTGAGACTCTTGGAGAAGAGTTGAAATAGGACTTAGTTAATGACCTAAGCCTAATAAGAACCTAGAAGCTATCAGGTTCCTAGATGAAGACAGGGAGAAGTCTTCCTAACTAGTTGTGCAAGCAAACCAAGGAGCACTTACATCAGTGATGGGATTAAAGTTTTCATAAAAATGATATTATTGAAAACCATCATTGTATATCTCTATTTAAAATATATCAATACTATGAGCTTTATAAATATAATTCATTTCTCTCCAACAAGGATCACCTTTAAATTTATACTCCTCACACTATGTCTCTTCTATAGTAATATTGCACATCCTACCATATGTAAAACTTCTCTAATCACTAATGTCATGGGATAAGGTCAAGAATCCTCATGATGGTCTTTCTAATACCAAGAATGGGAGAATAAAAATCTATATCATTACTATATACATTTCCTTCTTATCAAATAGCTACTTTTTTGTTTATTTATACCATAAATTTCTATCGTATGCAACTCCTTGTTGTTCAACAAACTCAATTAATCCCATAACTCCAAGAAATTACATCATAGTGATCATCATTTGTATCTTACAATAGCTGATATATAGGTAACTACATGTTGATAGGAATTCTAGAATTTGTGCCATATACCATTTCAAACATACTCCTACCTATGGCTTGCTTGAAAATGATTCTATCAATCACAACATACTTCACCTTGTCATCCCATCTCCTCTTATTCTAATTATATTTTATTTTCATAATTTTTTTTAGGATTTTTTCATTTGATGAAGCCAATACATTTATTTGACAGTGGTATGGAGATGAATGTGGGTATGTGCAGGATCATGATGGGCTAAAAAGTGGCGATATGATGGGTATTTGTACGGTATGTGGTTGGCGAATTTTTTTTTACCCAAAATTGATGAAATGAAAAGGGTTTTTAAAGGATATTCTCAGCTTTCCACCAATATACATTATTCTTCACTTTGAATTTAATAAATAATTATTATTCATTTTCTATTTGAATTACAACTAAAGTCCTGATTAGGCTGATTGAAAACCATCTATAGCTTTCAAAAAGTATCACATTTTTGGAATCCAAAACATTCATCACATTCTATGCTTCACATACTATAGGATTAAAAAAAAATGAATCTCATGAAGTTTTGACAAGTTAAGGTGGTTAGACATACAAGTTTTTATATTTTTAAAAGTTGTAATAAAAATCATAATTAATTATTTACTTTGAAAAAATTACAAAAAATATGCATCACATCCGAAATGATTCCTCTACTTATTTCTAAAATATTATAAAAAATATTATAATTTTATTGTGGTCGGGGGTGGTCATGATACCTACTTATTTTTCCCAGAAATTTAAGTACTACGCATTGAAATTTAAAATTTTCACCAAATAGATTATTTTTTTTTTCTAAATAAACGTAGTAGTTTAGAGACTACATTCAATTTCCTATAGATTCTATTCTTACATATTTTTGAAATAATATAGATAACTTATTAAAAAATTTACGTCAAGTTGCCTAAGTCTGATTTTTCTAAATTTTTTGCCACTTAAGGGCCTATTTTTTCCATGATGATCCTACAGATACCCATGTAACAAATTTATACAGAATTTGGTACACATATATTCCATATCCTAATATTTGAATAAGATTCTATTATCAGCTACAATCTTAGAGGGCACATGAAACTTGGTTGTTATATTGTTGATAAGAAAATAAATTACTACCTTAGATGTTGAATTCTAGGTTTGGATTGTCTCAATCCATTTGGTGAAGTAGTTACTAGCCAAAAGGATCCAATTGTAACCATTACTAAATTTTTATTGTATTTCTCCACTGAGGTTGATTTTGCACTATATAAAATTATATGCATCAATAGTGACAAAAAAAGGGGATGTGCACCAAGAAATTTTAATACATGTTAAGTCCTTTAACAAAAATTTCACCTCTAAATCATTTGACCTATATACTTGAATAATTTAGGCCAAGATGCTACCTTGAGGATCTTATGACTAGTAGTTTTAGCATTAAAATGAACTCTACATACACCATGGTAATATTCCTTCATTGTCATATCAACTTTCTCATTATCTAGGAAGCTAATAAAATATCCCCTCATGATTTTATTACATCAACTCATTTTGGATAAACACTTAACTTTGAGATCAAATATTGAGGGTCCTCCTTTTATTCTCATCAAAATATGACTGAAAATCCATGCTCTCATTATATAAAATTAAATCTTTATATCATTGGTCATCAATTAGTTAGCAAGGAACATCACCATTATTTTAATTTAACTTATTGACATCAACAATTTCCAAGTTGGAGGTACCCATCAGCTTAACTATACTTTGGCCTCTAACATGTTTAGTGAATTTTACCTCTATGTCATACTATTGGATTTATTTATCCACCAGTTTGACATCTTCTACCTTAATATTCTTGATATATGACTGTGTCCTTCACATTTGGATCTAACACATATACTATAGTTTTAGGAGCTATCTAGTGTTGGAATAAAATTATTTAAATCCTTAACTAATGCATATGCATGATTTTCCATTTTGGAATATTGAAATTCAAATGATTTGCAATGATTTACTAGAAAATGGCATTGTCTACTCATATCCCTCTTTATTCTTTTGAAGTATGATAGTAGCAATAGTGTAGATGGAAGTAAAGTAGAACAAATGGAGATCGCCTAGAATTATTAGGAATTACTTGAATAGAGGCCTCTATGACTATCTACTTGATGTCCAAAAATATTTTAGTTGGATATACACTCCACTCAATCAAATAACCTTTCTTAAGTATATTTGAAATAGACTTAGTATTTTCAAAAAAACTAATAACACACCTTCTAACAATTATTTTCTTGAAAAAATAATGCTTTTCATGGAATGATTTGGGTTGAGGGATGACTTCAATGGTATTGAATCATTCTAGATCTATTCTCAACCCATCCTTAGAAATAATCTATCCTAAATATTTTCCCTCCTCAACACCAAATTTATACTTCTTTGGATTCAGAGAAATATCATATTTGATTTTTTTAAAATCAATTCAAGATTCTTGCTATGCTCACCATTTTCCTTTGTAAATGTAGTTAAATTATATTGATACAAAATCATAATATCATCAGTCAGATAAAAAATCCCATATCTATTACTCTTTGAAAATTTAAACCTACATTCTTCAATCCAAATAACATCTTTACATATACATACATACCCCATTAAGTATTGAATGTTGTTGTATGTTTCTCTAATTATTGACAACCAATTTATTGCATCCCAATAAATCATCCATCATGGAGATCAATTTTGATCTAGTTACTCTTTGGAGTAAATAAGAATGCCTCAAAGAGGATAATTATCCTTGAGAGGCAAGGTTAAAATTGTTGAAATTGACACACAAAGGTGCTGCTACAATAGTGGTTTACACTTTCTCCAGGAGATCCTGATTTTTGCTGAAATCACATATTTTTAAAAAATATAATGATTTAATCCTTGAAAAGTTTCATTTAAAGGATTCCAATTGAAGAGGGTGTTATCAAACCAGCTTATACCAAGCCCCCTTGGATAGAACTCCGTTAGTCTTCAACATACCTATAACGGAGTCTCCTTAGGGTATGGATCATGGTATGCCAAACAGCCCTTTAAGTGGCAATGAAAATTTAGAAAAATCAGAGTTAGGCAACTTGACAAAAAAATTTGAATAAGTTATCTATATTATTTCAAAACATGTAAGAATAGAATATGTGGGAAATTGAATGTAGTTTCTAAACTACTAGGTTTAACTTTTTAGAAACAAAATCTATTTGGTGAAAATTTGAAATTTCAATGCAGTATTACTTAAATTTCAGGAAAAAAATAAGTAGGTGTCTGTCTGACCACCCTAACCATAATAAAATGATAATATTTTTTTATGATTTTAGATATAAGTAGAGGACTCATGTCTGGATGTGACGATATTTTTTTGTAATTTTTTTCCAAGTAAATAATTAATTATGAATTTTTATTACAACTTTTTAAAAATATAAAAACTCATATGTCTGACCACCTTAACTTGGTCAAAACTTCATGAAATTCATTTTTTTTTTAATCCTATAGTATGCAAAGCATAGAATGTGACGCATGTTTTGGATTCAAAAAATATGATACCGCTTGAAAGTTATAAATGTTTTGCAATCAGCCTATCAATCAGGACTTTTGTCATAATTCTAGTAGAAAATAAATAATAATAATCTACTAAATTCAAAATAAAACATAATTTATATTGGCAAAAAGCTGAGAATCTCCTCTACAAACCCTTTTCATTTTATCAATTTTGGCTAAAAATAAAGTTGTCAGCCACATGGGCGAAGTCCGGAAAAACAAAGTAAGCTGTTAAACACGTTTTTTGTGTTGACTTTTTAAGATTGGTATCTCCTAACCAAAAACCAAAGCAAACCCGAGCCTATTCCCTAGGCAATGAATTTTGTGTCAGACATATCGGATATCCGATTTGTTAACATAGCATTTTAAAAAATTTCAAGACTTTATAACATATTCAATATATCTCATTTGTAGTTTATAGTTTATTTTAATATATTTAGTTTATAATATATGATTTGGTTTATATATGATTTTTAAATAGTGTATAGTTTATAGTTTATGTTAATATATCTAGTTTAGAATATACAATATTATTTATAATTTAATATATATAATCTCTTACAAAACTATATAATATATAATATATTATATTATTTGGTATAATATGTTTAAATATTAAATTTCTATATTTTAGTTAATATATATATTACTAATATATAAGATATTTAAATATTATCTCTCTCCCCCTCTCCCTCTCCCTCTCTCTCACCCTCTCCATTTGCCTCTCTCTCTCTCCACCTCTCCACCTCTCCCTCCCCCCTTCTAATGAATTCTCTCTCTCTCCCCCCACTTCTTCCCCTC